>CAUYSK010095661.1:0-63071 GCA_963575035.1 Avahi laniger | reverse complement strand
CTGGTTTCGAACTCCTGAGCTCAAACAATCTGCCCGCCGTGGCCTCTCAGAAAGCTAGGATTACAGGCGTGAGCCACCGCGCCCGGCCTGTGTATCTCTTATATATAACTGGGTGTTTAGATTTGCTTTGTAATCTAATCTGAAATATATTTATAATAGGTAAGTTAAGCCTATTTACATTTATTAATATGCCAGTTATATTAGGACATAAATTCAGTTCTGACATTCAGGAAGATTTGTATTTTTGTTCTCATGGTAATCTTTATAATTATAACTTTATATAATATTGCTAGTGCTCTATTTTTCTAGACAGTATTGACTAGTGCTTTTGCACATATAATGATATAGTTAATGTGCTTCATTTTTGTACCCTCCCCCCTCTCTCCCACCACCCAATTTTAGTTGTCTTGGTGTTGATCATTATACTGTTAAAGATGTTTACACACACTCCTTACTTGGTTTGCCAGCTCTGAATCATGTTCTTTGCTCCCACTATGGCAAATGCAAAATTCTGCAAACCTATTCCACTTTTCATCTTTTCTACCCTTTCCTCCTTCCGTTTTTCATTAGTTGTATCATTTATATTAATACATCATCAGGGCACATGGCATTTGCATTCTACTTGTCACCCCCAATCTCCAGATTTGTTTACTCTTAATTTTGCAGTTATGGTCATCCCTCTTTTTGCTATGTTTCTTTCCTCCATTATCTTGTGGCTGGCTGTGTTTCATCTCTTACAGATTGCTCAGGAAAGGCTCATGAAACAATATTATCTAAGTTCAGACGTTTCAAAAATGTTAGTAGCTGGGTTTGCTTTTGGAAGAACATTTTTTTGCTGGCTGTAAAGTCCCTGGCTCACAAGTCTCTTTCTTTGGTTATCTTGTAGGTGTAAACTACAAACTCTTGTTTTGAATGTTGTTTTGGAGAATATCTGAGACAAATCTAAATTGTTTTCCCTATTTAATGGCTCATCTCCTTGTTTGGATGCCCAGAGAGAATTCTTTCTCCCTCCCTTCCTTCATCCCATCCTCCCTCTCCTCTCCCTCCTGTGTGCTTTCTCTCTCTCTTTCTCTGTCTCCAGCTTCCCGGCAGGTGTCTCATTGTTGACTGTTCTGATTCAGTTTTCTCTGGCCTATGATGTGCTCTTTTTATGTAGAGCGAAATCTTCTCTTCTGTATTCACTTCCATGGTTTCTGTTTTCTTCTCTAATTATGTGCGTGTTGGATTTCCTTTGCCTATTGTAGGTGTCATTGTTTTCTCTAATCCCCTTTAACTCTATCTTTACTTCATTTCATTTTGACTGCATTTCTTTATCTGTCCTTTATGTCCTTTACTGTCTTTTCTCCAGTGTATAGTCTACCTTATATATTTCCCAATTTTGTCTTTATTTCTTTGATGGTTTTCTACTTTATGTTAGAGTTCTACTAGCTCACAGTTCATTTCCTCCTATTTTCTTGCAAGTTTCCTAAATTCTAGCATATTTATTTTGCGGTATTCTTTTAAAGAGATGGCTGCTTTACTACTTTAAAAAAAATTCATGGTGAAATGTTAATGCATAACTTTTCTTGCTTCATAGCACAAATTTTTTTGATGAATGTTGCTCATCTGTTGGTAAATTTTGCAACTCTTTTTAAATTTTTACCTTATAGTAACTTTGTATACATGCTATGTCAGTTCATTTTTAAAAATTGCTTGTCATTAACTTATTGAATTTTTCACTTCCAGCTATTTACATGTGTTTCTGATGGAGTGCTCCACAGCTCAAAGCTTTCTCTCTCTCTGCTGCTCACAAAAAAGACTGATTACTGAAAATCTGGTTCATCTGTGTTGTTGTGTAACCCTTCCTCCTCCTCTCTCTGAACTCCAGGGGGCTCCACCTGTGCGTTCTACTTTCTACAGCTCACGTGCCTCCGTGCAATAGGAAATGTAAATTACACACTTCAGGGTGAGTCACTTTTCTTCAGGAGTTTTTCCTGGCACTTTTCGGATCTGCCATCACAAAGTTCTGTTGTGGCCCAGTCCTATTTCCTTTCTCCTTCTCCCCGTGTGGTTTCTGCCTGATGTCAGCTGCTTCTGTAAATCCTTAACATATTTTGGAGGCTGTAGATTATATTTCTCTCCTTGTTTCACTGAAAATGCAATTTCTGGATTTTTTTTTCAATTCTCCTTGCGTCTTTCATGTGATTTATGAAGACGGATAAACAAGCTGCTATGTGCAGCCATGTTCATGCCAGAAGCCCCTGGGGTGATTTTAAGGTTCTCCTATCACCTGTTTTCCTGTTGTGAAACGTTGAAGAACTGAGGTTTGAGAGTTCTAGAAGAGTTTTTCCCCCACTTAATAGGTAGATTACAGATTACAAAAACAAACCGCACATAACCTTGGCTATCCAAAAAGTTACAGAATAAATTATTTTGGCTTAGCTCTGAGTTAAAGCTTTTAAGCACTAAGCTTTTCCACTTGAACCATTTTGGAGGAAAATCCTTCTAAATACTAACATATTCCTTGCTTTCTTGGATCTTAAAGAACCAACTGTGTGTGAATGGTTGGAGACTAGGGGTTATAATGACTATTGTGCTAAAATGTGGTTATTCCATTGCCGGAGTAGAGGGTGTTGACTTCCATATGAAGAGGCTCCAAAATGTCATATTTTTTTTTTTTATCATACATAGTTTTTTTCCCCCCTCTTTTTCTTGTGAGTAGGTTTTCTTTAGGTGCCCTTTCTTGTAGCTGTTATTGTGTCTGTTGTACTCTTTCTTCTTTGAATTTAGTGAAGGCTCAGAATTTAGACAACAAAGATTACTGGAAGTATATATATAAAATAAAAGTAAATATACTTTTGGCATGACATGAGGAACTCTCCCACAAATATAATGACAGTGCACAGACCGTGTGACATGTTTTAGTTGCTTGGGAATCTGTTGCTTCTTGGATCTCAACAGCACTCTGATTAGGGAAGGAAGTTGAATAGTTACATTTCTGACACATCAAGTGTTTCTTTAGTTTTGATTTTGTGTATGCTTAGTGATAGTACTGCAACTGTAACATCGTGACTGTAATTTTAAATGTTCCCACCATACACTCTCTTTTCTCTGTAAATGTCATGGCAAGTCCAAAGAAAACATCTGGCCGTAGCATCCTATTGCAGAGAAGGGTGTTCTTGTGTTCTCAATGCTCAGTGGTCTTGGTGTCTGGGGGAGGTGCAGACATTGCTATGCAGGCTGAGTACATAGGGAAGGTTCTAAAGTTGTTAAGTGCAAGCTGCAAGATTCTAAGATTAATTGTGCTTCACTCTCCAGTGAGATTAGTGTATTATAAATCATAGAGGCATATCCCATCAATCTGGTGCCTGGATGCAGAGAACATGATAACCCCTAACTCAGCAGAAACATACCTTCTATCCATTACAGCGTCTCTCCTGGAATAAACCATGCGCTCCTGAGACAGGGCCAGGGCAACGGACAGCATTTTAAAGACATCTTTGAGATAGCTCTTACAACATGGAAACCATTTCTATGGCTCCTTGGCTTTTTTCTGAAACAACTTTAAGCAAGACAGGTTTAGAGAAGTGTTTTCTGGGCACTTAGTATCTGCTCAGCCCTGGGGTAAGTTCTCTGGAGTGCACAAAAGAAAGAAAACTTATGATCCCTACTCTTGATGAGCCTACTGTTTAGAATTAGAATACTAAGGCTAATAATGTGATTTTGATGCTAATAGCTATTGTTTATCTAGTACTTGCTATATACACACCAATAGAGTATAGTATAGAGTATAGTAAGAACTTATTCATAGCACATATTTCAAAGTATGGGTTGACAAGGTCAGAGAAGGGAAAGATATGTGCTGGTTAGAAGAGTCTGGAAATCTCCTAAAGAAGGCAGGCCTGTGCTGAATCTTGGTGGGAAGGCTTCAGAGAGGTAGGACAGGGGCATTTCCCAGGGCGGAGTGTAGATTGCATGAGAGGAATAAGGTTAGATAGGTCGTGAATGAACATAAGAAAGAGGCTTAGAAGTAGCCAGCAGAGCCACAGAAGGGGCAAGAGTCCCTTGCTGTGCACTTCTTCACCTTCTGTGCTTCCTCTGATATCAGAATCAATTCTGTTCCTCTTTGGGGGCACCTGCCTAGAGAAGGACAATTCCCATGGGAATGTAACTGAGGTTAAGCTCATGCCATTCACTGCAGGACAGCCAATAAGTCGAGAGGCAAGGTGTTGGGGCAAGGAAAGTGACTTTTATTTGGAGAGCCAGCAAACTGAGAAGATGGCAGACTAATGTCCTAAAGAACCATCTTAAGTTAGTATGAACTTTAGGCTCCTTTTTATCTTAAGGGAAGGGGAAAAGCGGAAAAGCAGGGTTGCAAGAAGTAACCAAGGACTACAGACATCTGGATGTCAGCAAAGGTCTGAGGAGCCTATAAAACTCCTCTGTTCTTGGTCAGTTAACTTTGGAGGATGAAGGGCAGGTCGGGATGTTCCTACAAATCTTTAGCGTAGTATTGTTACTGGTCTGTATGCTTTCTTTATCCAGAAGCTTTTAACCCGAAGGATATTGCTGTGGGGGTCAGAGTCAAAATGGAGCTAGTTATTACTATGTCAAGCCTCCCTTCCACTGTTACAGGAACACCGCATCAGAATGGAGGGTGGAAAGGTGAGTAAGGCAATGCAACTGGACAGGCAGCCATATAGGCTTCACCAGGAAAGTCATTTGACTAGATTGCGCCAGCTAGGTTGTGTGTGTAGACACTGCCAGGGCCAAAATTAGTTTGCCAGCATTTGGCAGGAAGATAAAACAAACTTCCTCCTTCCTCCCCTCTCCCTTATTCCTTTCCCCTTTTCTTACTGTGAAATAATATTCAAACTTATCACCCCACCCCTACTCCTTTTAGTTCATCCTCTTCCTTGATGCCAAGCTCAGTTCCCTTGGTTACAGCTTCATGGCCATACACTTCTCACTCAACTTCTTTCATTCACTCATTCAGCAGGTCTTCACTGAGAATTTCATATGCACACTCAGCAAATACAGTCTTATGTGGAAGACAATTAAGAAGGGATTACAATAGATGTGACAAGTACTTTGAAATATAGGATGCTACAGGAGCAGATAGAAAGGCTTTTTAATTTTGTTGAGAGGAGGAAGACATCAATAAAGAAGTGGCGTATAAGCTGTGACCTAAAAGTATGAGTGGAAGCGTTCTAAATTCAGTTTGCTCTGGGGAGCCTCCAGGCACTTTGAGGTTCTTAGTTGCCTTTGGCTGCCACCCCCAATACACACGAAAAATCAATTTATTTTTCAATTAATAAATATTTCTTGAGAAGTTCTATGATCCAAACAGCATTCTAGGCTTTGGGGGTTCAGCTGTAAACTTAAGTTAAGTAGGCAAAGCACTTGTTGTCACGGAGCTTACATTCTAGTAGGGATGAGAAGACAATAAATAAACAACAATAGGTAATATATTGGGTGCTATGGGAAAAAAAAGCACAGAGTAAGATGATAGGGTATATGTTCTTGCATGTGTGTGAGTATGCACTATTTTAAATGGGGTGGTCTGGGCCTCTCTGATGAGGTGATATTTGAGCACGAACTTATGCATTAAAGGAGTGAGTCATGTGGCTTTTGGGGACAGGGGCAGCATTCTGGGCAGGGGAAACAATGAGAGCCAATGTTCCCTTGAGGAAGTGTGCTCAGTGTGTTCAAGGAACTGCAGAAAGGCCAGGTGGCTGGAGTTCAGGGAGGAGAGAAGAAGGGGATGAGCCTGTGGAGTCCTGTCCCTGTGGCAGCTTTACATGTAAGAGGGTCCTCTGGCTGCGGCGTGGAGCTCTGACAGCAGAGGGGCGAGAGTGGAGCAAGGAGGTCAATAAGATGCTGTCGCAGTGGTTCAGGCAAGCGGTGGTGGAGGCTTGCCAGGGTGCAAGAGGGAGAAGTGGCCGGATTCTGGGTATACTTAAAAGATAGAATGGACAAGTTTGTTGATGGTTTGGATGGGGGTGTCAGAGAAGAAAGGAGTCAATGGTGACTCAAAGGATTTGGGTGTAAGTCATTGGCAAAGTGGATTTGCCACTGACTGAGATGGAAATACTGAAGGAAGAATAGGTTTTGGGGAGCAAAGCTAAGTTTGCTGTGCCTGGCAATAACCAAGTAGAGATTTTATATAGGCAAGATCATCATACAAGTATGGATTTCAGGGGAGAGTTTGGGGACTTGTCATTTAAAGCCACGAGACAAATTGAGATCACCAAAGGAATGAGTTTAGAGAGAGAAGAGATGAGGTCTGAGGGCTGAGGCCTGGGGCCACTCTTTTTTAGAGGTTGTAGAGATGGAAAGGATCCTGCAAGGTGGTGGAGAGAGTGTAGCCAGTGAGGTACAAAAAATAAGCAGTGTGTGCTCCCCTGGAGGACAAGAAACTGTTTCAAAGAGGAGGGAATGACCACCCAAATGTGGCCGAGAGGTCAGTGGTATGAAGAGGTCGTTGGCGGCCCCCCACAGCAGGTTTGCTGGTGTGGTGGGGCCAAAGGCTGAGAGTGGGCTCAAGAGAGGATGAGAGGAGGTCAGTGGAGACAGCTCTGAGAGTCACCTCTTCCATGGACTTTTGTCACAAAGGGGGGCAAATAAATGGGGCTATGGTTGGTAGGGGAAGAGGGGTCAAAGGAGAATAGTTCCAAGATGAGAAGAAAGCACCATGTTTATGGGAATGATCGAGTAGAAAGGGAAAGTGGTGTCAGAGAGAGTGACACTGCAGGTGACGGTCCTGAGCAGGTGAGAGGCGTGGAATCCTGGGGCCGAGTGGACAGGAGCAAGGCCAGCTCACGCCTGTCATGGGGGCGGGCAGGAGGGTGGGTGGCCTGGGCGTGCGCAGTGTAGGAATTCTCTTCTGATGGCTTCAAGTTTCTCAATGAATGAGAAGTTTGATCCTCACCTGAGCATGGGGACCGGGTGGAGGTGGCAGAGGTGGCCCAGGAGAGTGTGAGCGAGCCCCAGCTGGGATGCGAGGCGTGGCTGTGGGGCAGCAGGAAGGGCCCCTTGGGGGACATGGTCATGAATGTAAAAACAGCCCAGTCAGAATGCTTCAGGACAGCATTCATCAGGGGGACGTGGGCCTGGGGCTTGTTAAACCCACATGAGGGACATTTTTGAAGAAGGGTTCCAGGTGATACTGAAGCCCATGGCTCTCAGTCTCATGTCTGGAGAACAAGGCTGTACCCCAGCAGGTGACCTCCAGCCACAGCTCTGAAGCCAGGCACGGTCTCAGGGGGCTTCACATGGGCGGGCAGGACCCCAAATGATGGCCACACGTGTTCATCACAGATTTATCCTCTACTTCCTTTACCTACCAGTGGCGGCATGCTAGGTTATAGGAAAGACACGCAGGCACTTGGAGGTTTGTTAAGATCAATCAACACACGAGGGTTTCGTGCACAGGTGAGTCAGATGACACACCAGAGCTCTTTAGTGTACAAGGAGGTAGCTGGACGGAGAGGGGAGAGGGACACAGAGTATGGAGGGAATGGGCACTGGGCACTGGAAGATGTGTGGAAACACTGGTTTGCACGTGCTCCGGGCAGCTGTCCTTCTCACTGTCTTCTCCCCTGCCGACCTCGCCTCAGCCTCTAGGCCTTTGGTTGTGCTGGCTTTCCTGCATGGAATGCCTTCATCCCTAAGGCCACTGGGTTGCACAGTGCCAGGGAGTGCCACCAACACTGTATTTTATGCTCCCTTCTTGAGTTGGTCCAACTTCTGTCTCTTCCACAATAGCCCCCTTTTCTGCTCCAAGCCGTACTCTTTCTTCCTTCTCTAAATTTCTCTTCTATCTAGAGGGCAGAATGGCCAGATTTAGCTAATAAAAATACAGGATACCCAGTTAAACATTACACAGAACATTCTTATACTAAAAAATTATTCATTGTTTATTTGAAATTCAAATTTAATTAGCATCTTGAATTTCATCTGGTAAGCCAACTATAGTGGGAAACAGTTAAGCATTCATTCAACAAACCTTTATAGAGAAGAAACGTCAGAGGCCCTCTACAGGGAACTGGAGAAATGGACCCATGTCCTCAGGGCCGAGAGACACAGTTGGTAGACCAAGCATGTATTTTAGGTTATTAACCAAGTAGCAGCGTGGAAAAAATGTTGGAAAAGTTTCACCTTGGATGAACTCCTCTAGAATTTTGCAATCATAACATTTGGAGGAAAGCTATTTTAATTTCAGTACACATGAAAATTTTGTAATTTATTTTCATTGAGCATTATAATTTTTAATTTTAATGATATATGTGGATGGAGACTTCATTATCTTTTCAATGCTTAGGACATCTGAAAGTCTTCATTAAGACTTCTCGCCTGTGAGGAGTTTGTCATCTGTTGTTAATATCATCATCACTGTCGTCGTCATTAGCATTGATCAGAAGTGGCGGCTGTGCGGGCAGAGGTAGGGTGGTGCGGTAGTGAGAGCACGCATCCCGGCTGTGCCATTTACTAACTGCACGGTCCTGGGAAGCTGCTTAATCTCTCCGTGCCACAGTTTCTCCATCTGTAAAATGAGATATTACAACAATGTCTATTTCAGAAGGGTTGGTGAGAAGGTTAAAGAGTTAAAACATGAAATGTGTAGAATAGTGCATGGCATATGGTAAGTGCTAAGATAAGTGTTGGCTAATACAGCTTTTTTTTTTTTTGAGATGAGGCCTTGCTCTGTCACCCAGGCTAGAGTGCAGTGGTGTGAACATACCTCAATGCAACCTTGAACTCCTGGGCTCAAGTGATCCTCCTGGCTTAGCCTCCCAAGTAGCTGGGACTACAGGTGTGTGCCACCATGCTTAGCTAATTTTTAATTTTTTTGGTAGAGGTGGGGTCTTGCTGTGTTGCCCAAGCTGATCTCAAGCTCCTGGCCTCAAGTGATCCTCTTGCCTTAGCCTCCCAAAGTGCTAGGATTATAGGCATGAGCCACTGTGCCTGCATGGCAAATATACTTTTAAACTTATTTTAAACCCCTTTGAAGGCAAGAATCACATTGCCTGCATCTTCACACCCACCCCTCACCCTGTTTCAGTTCTTTCTACACTGGGGAAGTAGAGGCTCTGCAAATATTTGTTGGTGAGTACATGAACACTATTGCCAGTGTAAAAAAATGTCAGTGACATTCATGGATGTTTCCCCAAGGTCACTGAGTTCCAAAATACTCCATGTATCTATAATTTCACTATTCCTGATTTATTTGTAAAGACTAAAGCAAATGTATTTAATTCAGGATAAATACATCAGGATATAATGTATTTATGAGAGGAACATTATAAATACTCTAGGAGTGAAAGAAAATTGAGAACTCACTTACCATTCATACCTTAGTATACATAAGGTAAGAATAATACTGTAGTTATAATTGATGGAGCATTTAATAAGTGGCCGATATTGTTTTACCACTTAACACCCACTGTACAGCTGAATTCTTCAAACATCTCTGAGAGTAAGGTGTTATTAATCCCACATTACAAAGGAAGTGGAGGAGTAGAGTGCTTAAGAAATTGCCTAAAGTCACTTAAATAGTAGTTAATTGGCCCTAGGTTCAAGTTCCAGACTGTCAGATTTCAAACTGCGTGCTCAAAATCAATAAGCATGTTTCTCAACCTGAAACATTAGTGGAGAAGAGAGCAGGGAAGAGGCATGAGACTGTTGACTCATTTATTTGTTCATTCGTTTATCCAAGTATGGGGCCTGCAGACGTATGAAGGACACTGCCCTGCCCTCGGGGAGGTCACAGTCACAACGAGCTGGGTATAAGAGGTTGTGGTAAGTGCTCTAGCCAGGCGCTCACTTTCCCCTGGTAACACTGAGGTGACAAAATGAACAAGGCCTGAGAATGAGCAGTGGCTGTGGAAGGCATCGCAGGGGAGGGGACGTTTGCTGAGTTGTGCAGATAAGAGAGCCTAATAAGTGCTTATTTGGTCCTGGTTGGCATTTAATAAACACTATGCAAGATTTGCAATTAATATCACTTTATCATCATTACATAGATGATAAAGAAACAAGTAATTTTGAATGTCCGCTAGGTACAAAGACCTGTGCTAGGCCCTTCTACGGACAGAGGTTAGCTTCCTGGCAGCCATCTAAGTGGATACTCTGATCTCCACCATACAGATGAGGAAACCGAGGCTCAGAGTGGTTGAGACTTGCTGAAAGGGGAAAGTTATTATTTATTAGACAAATTCACTCGTCTGTTTATGCATTTTTGAATTGGTTGTGCACCTAGCCTGTGTCAGGCAATGTGCTTCGTGCTGAATGACGTGGGAACCAAAGAAAAACAGTCTCACTCCTTCAGAGTTCACCGTCTAGTGGGGGGAGAAACATTAATCAATTATATACGTGTGTGTGTGTGTATGTGTGTGTGTGTGTGTGTGTGTGTACATACAAAATTGACCCTTAAACAACGTGGGGGTTAGGGACACCAATCCCCCATGCAGTCAACAATCTGTGTATAATTTTGACTCCCCCAAAACCTAACTACTAATAGGCTGCGATTGACCAGGAGACTTACCGATAACAAACAGTTGGCTAACAGATATTTTGTATGTTATATGTATTACACACTGCATTCTCACGATAAAGTAATGTAGAGAGAAGAAATATTATTAAGAAAATCATAAGGAAGAGAAAATATATTTACCATTCATTAAGTAGAAGTGGATCATCATAAAAGTTTTCATCCTCACCGCCTTCACATCGAGCACGCTGAGGAGGGGGAGGAGAAAGACGAGGGGGTGGTCCTGCTGTGTCAAGGATGGCAGAGGTGGCAGATGTGGAGACAGTGGAAGGGGACACAGGAGAGGCAGGCACGCTCATGTAACTTTTATTAAAAAATAATCCCTGTGTAAGTGGACTCACGCAGTTCAAACCCATGCTGGTCATGGGTCAATGTATACATAAGCGTGTGTGTGTGTGTGTGTGTGTGTCTGCATGGAAAATAATATACCCTTTGAAAAGAAATTTTTGGTGGGGGCAATGGAACTCTCTAGGATCTGTAATTTGCATTGTCCTTTGGCCTCTCCCCAGCAGGCCTGCGCCAGGCTACACTGTCAGTCAAAACCTCCAGTGCAGCTCCACTGGGCACGCTGGGCTGCTGTGCTCTGTGTCTGCAGGGGGCACGGTGGGGAGCAACAGGGTGGACCCTAAATGGTGCCCGAGAAGAGTACTGGTGGGTGCTGTGAAGGGAGGCTGAGCGCCTGCTGTTCTGCATGGGAGCAACGCCTGAGCTGAGAAATGCTGGTTATTGCTCTTATTCTGATACCAATTTTACTCTTCTGTTTTTACGGTCAATGTTAAGGGAGCGCAGGCTTCCAGGAGGCTGAAGCAGGCTGCCGTGCTGATTGAGACCATGGTATCCCGGAGTGTACACCCCTGTGGCCACATGGCGGCTCTGGGCAGGTTTGGTGCAGAACGGCCTTTGCTGAGGAGGAGCAGGATGAAAGCACTGGGTGTCAGCAAGGCTCAGAGGCAAGTTCAACTTCCCTAAACCAACTTTTTCCCTCATCAGTTTGAGAAGGGCTGATCCTGGAAGTCATGTTATTCATATTCCTTTTCAGTTTAAGATTTTTGAGCACAAGCCTTCACCTCCCCCATCTCTCTTTCCTGTGCCTAAACCCCTGGCTGACGAGATGCATTAGGGGGTGTGGGATGTATCTCAGGACCAGACCACACGTCCCCTCTTCAGTCTAAGAAGGGCGGGCTATAGCTCTAGCCTGCCCTGGAGAAAACGAAAAAATGTTCGAAAAGTTTGGAGTGAAGTTTTTTCAACGACGAATAGACTTTGATTTCCAGAATGAGTAGCACCTGAAAGTGTCGGACAGTTATGGAATAGGACAAAGACCGTGTTTAAAGAGCCACAAAAGGAAAGAGATTTCCAACAAAGTAGCTGCCTTTGCTACTCCAGATGTGGTTCACAAACCAGAACATTGACTTGTCAAAAAAGCAGAACACCTGGGCCAAGGGTAGGTATTCTGCTTTTTAACAGCACCCGCCGGTGATTTGAAATCACCTTAAGGTTTGAGAGTCACAGGTACAGTTGAATGAAATAAAACATTGGATATGCATATTCTTGGCTGCTGGGCAGAGCAGCCAACCGAGGGAGGCACTTTTGACATCCTGGTGTATTTTAGGCTGTCAGCTGCTCTCGTTTTATGGAGCTGGCATCAGGCTTGTCACCTTGGTCCCTCAGCAGGCAACTCTCAGATATGCATCTGGAGAGACCACAAACATGAGCCATTAAAAAGCAGACAGATCTTTTTATTTGTGAAAGCTCACAATTAATATTTCATGGAGAAAGGATTAATAAAACATCATGAAATTAGCTGCTTCCTTTCAGCAATCACATCTCATTAAGGGAGGTAGGAGGCAGCCAACAGGACTCCCTGCAAGCTGTCGGCCCAGGCCCTGACTCGGGACAGGCTTGATGGCTTAGGGAGTGAAAGCCCGATTCTGCCTTGTTTGGAGAATTTTCTGCTGTAAATGGTGTGGTAAATGGTGTCAGCTCTCAGAGGGATAACTTTCGGCAGCCACACCTGTACCTGTATCCCCAGCATTTCCCATTAATTTATTCATTTATGCTGTCTCTGTACACTGGGTACGGTGCTAGGTGATGGGAAAGGAGCAGTGGTCAGTAACTCCCCTCCAAAGACTCCTACTCTTCCCTCAAAGCCCCTTCCCACTTGGCCCACCTCTCGGCTCCCCTGTTCCCTTCTGCTAGCCAGGCTGCCTTCTCGCCCCTGCTGCCCCCCACCCGTGAGTAGACTACCAGCTGCATGCTGCCCTCTATGGCCCGCGCAGCCTTCCTTCCCTGTTCCCCACACTGTCCAAAGGGCGGGATGGGAGGCCATTCAGGGTGTTTTAAGACTTCCCCACCTGAGCTAAGGAAAATTGCATGAACCTAGTCTTTCTTGTCTGAAACTTTGTTTCCTCTTCTGTCATATTTTCTTTTCTTTGGAGCATAGTGGTTCAGAGAGAAAAGTGGGTTTGAATTTAAATTTCAGGTCCTATAGAGGCTAGCAGGTAACCTTGGGCAGGTGGCCTCATCTCTCCAAGCTACAGGCTGCTGTCCTGTGAATGGGGACACCAGTACCTAAGGCATGGTGTGGCATAAGGATTTATGGAACACACTTTATGTTTCATTATTTTATTTTTTTGGAGGGGGTGTCTCACTATGCTGTCCAGGCTGGCCTTGAACTCCTGGACTCAAGTTGTCCTCCTACCTCAGCCTCCCAAGTAGCTGGGACTATAGGCGCATGCTGGCTGAAACACATTTTATGAAGGGAGGTTGTGATTGTTACCATTTGGGCAGTGCTGTGTGGGCACTTGATACCAGAGGTGCTGGGCCCAGTGGGCAGCTCTGCCGACTCCTAGGGGACAGGTCTTTCCTCCTGACACTGGGCAGCAACACTTTTATGTGTGGCATGCGGCCATCTTTAAACAGTAGCTCTGCTTGGCTGACACTGTCTCTGCTGCCAGTCTGACGTCCCTTGTGAGGCTGTGGCTCGGATGAGGTTAGCATGTTGACATGGTCCTGAGGTCCCTGGAGACAGAGCTGACAGCACCTTCTGATTTCCACAGACTGTGTTTACTCTCTCCCCGCCGAGAAGGCTGTGATCATGATGAAGCCCATTCAGACGTGGGATGAAAGAGCACTGGGCTGGGATGTCGTGCCTGGAAGGCTGACAATCTACTCACATGCCAGGCCACCTTCTCTGAGCCCCTCAAGGCCAGAGGCAAGAAAACAGAGCCTCAGTGACAGCATCGTCAAAGCCAAAGTGACAGAGGAGAGGATGCTCTTGTCAGCTTTGCTTGATCAGGCCATAACAGGCAATCTGGATCGTGCCACCTCTAACAGTGCAAAATAAATGGATTAGGGAAGGGAATTATCTGGACGATCACTTATACTCAAGAGCCTACCTCATCTCTGTGGCTGAGAGGGAGAGGGAGAGGCAGGGAGACGTTAGGAAGGTTGATTGATTTGGACCTGGCTGGGGCTTCGGTCTTAAATGAAGGTGGGGAAGCTTTGGTCTGTGCTCCTCCCATCTCAGCCCAGTGCAGGTGGACGCCATTGACAGTTGTAATCAGAGATGCGATGCTACCAGATCTGTTTGCTGGGAAGGTCATTACAGCGGATGCTGTTGGTGCCCTTCCCAAACCCCTTTTTCATGCTGATGCCCCCATCTCCCAGGTGCTGTGAGTTTTTGGTGCAAATAGCTCACAGCTGTCCTCCTTTCCAAAGAATCGTCCCTGGACAAATTGAGCTGCTCTACCTGAAAAATGACATGTCCCATCTGTCCCCTCCAGTCAATGGCTGCCAGTCTGATAGTCACAGGGAGGCAGTCCACTTTGGGACCAGTTCTGGTACAATTGACCTTACCTGAGGGACCAAGCTCCGACCACATGCCTGCATAGTTTTTTCTCCACCTCATTCTGCTTCCCTCATCTCCCTTCTTTGAACGTGTTCCCCAATAAGTCACTTGAACAAGAATCCCCATCTCAGGCTCCGCTTCTAGGAAACCCAACCCCAGACAGCCATGGTGCACGGAAGTGTGAGGACCTAGGGCATGCCAAGGAAAAGGAGTAGGAGGCTCTGCCATGGTGCAGGCGTACGTTAAGGTTCTGGCCTGGCGAAGTGGCAGTGAGAAGAGAAAGGAGGAGAGAGGCGCCAGAGACATCAGGATGGAGGATCTACCGGGACTCCGTACCTGACTGGGTGAGGGGCTGACGAAGGACACCAACGTGACTGATGTTTCCAGTTGCGGTGAGGGAGAGCACATATGCCAATACCACTGTTACGGGGAAGGAGAGCTCTTATCTCTGCAAACGGTAACCGCCTCTAGCTCGCTTCTCTCGTCCCCCCTCGACCTGCTGCTGTGGCTGCTGCGCCTGCTGCCTCTCTTCCCTGACTTGTTTTGGGCTGTGGTTGTTCCCTGCCTGGTGTCTGCTCCTCACCTGTGCCACTTCTCTCCAACCAGATGGTGATCTCTGTACGTTCAAGTACTGTGCTGCATCCTTTTTGGTGGAGGGCTCTATGTGTGGTTTTTCATATGTAAAGGGAATTAAAAATGTTTGTTGATTAATTCCTAGATTGGCTCTTCCCCAGAACACTGGTGAGCGGTAACAAGTCCTCTCTGGTTGGGCTGAGGGCTTCACAGTTGCATAATGTCATTACCTTGGTTCCCGGACTATTAACTTATTTCTTTTTCTTATCAACTTTATTGAGAAATAATTTATGTAAGATAAACCACATCCATTTAAAATGTGTAACTCGATGAGTTTTGCCAGTTATTTGCACTCATAAAACCACCACCACGATCAAGACAAAAACCACTTTATCACTTTCTTGCCTCTTCGCTTTCCGTCCCCCCTTACCCCTGGGCCCACGTAACCACTGATCTGTTTTTTCGTCACTGTAGTTTGTATTTTACAAAACTCAAACATAAAGAGGTTGCATTTTATGAAAATGGAATCATACCGTATGTATTCTTTCGTGTTTGGCTTCTTTCACTCAGCATAATGATTTTGAGATTCGCTCATGTTGTTAAGTGTATGAACAGTCCGTTATTTTTTTTTTAAATAAAATTTTCATTTTGACATAATTGTATATTCAGATGCTGTTGTAAGAAATAATACAAATAGCTCTCGTGTGCGCCTTGTCCCGTTTCCCCGATGGTTACGTTATTACAGCCAGGATGTTGACAATGACACAGTCAATCGCCAGGAGGAAGAAAATCCCTCACGCTGCCCTTTTCTAGCCACACCAGCTTTCATCACACCCACCACCTCTTTTGTAAAAAATAGACTTTATTTTTTGGAGAAGTTTTAGGTTCACAGCAAAACTGGGCAGAAAGTACAGATTTCCCATATGTCACTGCCCTCCACACAAGCACATCCTCCTCCGTGGTCAGTGTCTTCCAGCACAGTGGTACGTATGCTGCAACTGATGCACCTACATGGAACATCATTATCACACAAAGTCCGTAATTTACATTAGGGTTCACTCTTGGTGTTGTCCATTCTATGGGTTTGGAAAAATGTGTGATGACATGTGCTACCATGACAGTATCATACTGAGTAGTTTCACTGCCCTAAAAATCCTCTGGGCTCTGCCAATTCATCCTTCCCTCCTCCCTAACCTCTGGCAACCACTGATCTTTTTACTGTCTCCATAGTTTTGCCATTTCCAGAATGTTAAATTGTTGGAATCATGTGGTATGCAGCCTTTTCAGATTGGTTTCTTTTACTTAGTAACATGTGTTTAAGCTTCCTTCGTATCTTTTCATGGCTTGTTAGCTTGTTTCTTTTTAGCACTGAATGATATTCCATTGTTTGGAAGTACTACAGCTTATTTATCCACTCACCTACTGCAGGATATCTTGGTTGCTTCCAAGTTGTGACAGTCATGAATAAAGCTGTTATAAACATCTGTGTGTAGGTTTTTTTGTGGACACAAGCTTTCAGTTCATTTGAGTAATTACCAAGGAATTTGGATCATATGGTAGGAGTATATTTACTTTTATAAGGAACTGCCAAACTGTCTTACAGAGTGGCTATACCCTTTTGCATTCCCATTAGCAATCAACAAGAGTTCATGTGCCTACCTCCTCACCAGCATTTGTTGTCAGTATTCTGGATTTGTCCAGTCTAATGGGTGTGTATGTCACTGTTGTTTTAATTTGCATTTCGCTGGTAACATATGATGTAAATCATCTTTTCAATATGCATATTTGCAATCTGTAAATCTTCTTTGGTGAAGTGTTTGTTAAAGTCACTGGCCTTTTTTTTTTAGTAACAGAGTCTTGCTCTGTCACCCAAGCTATAGTGCAGTGGCATGATCATAGCTCACTGCAGCCTCAAACTGCTGGGCTTGAGTGATCCTCCCGCCTCAGCCTCTAGAGTAGCTAGGACTACAAGTGCGTGCCAACACACCCAAATAATTTTTTAAAGAAAAATTTTTGTAGCGAATGGGATCTTGCTATGTTGCCCAGGCTGGTCTCAAACCCTGGCCTTAAGCAATCCTTCCACCTTGGCCTCCCAAAGTGCTGGGATTATAGGCATGAGCCACCACACCTGGCCCCATTTTTAAATCAGGTTGTTTGTGTTCTTATTGTTGATTTTTAAGAGTTTGTGTATTTTGGATAATAGTCCTTTATCGGATATTTGTTTTGCAAAAATTTTCTCCCAAACTGTGGCTTGTCTTTTCATTCTCTTGACAGTATCTTTCACAGAGCAGACATTTTTAATTTTAATGAAGTCCAGCTTATCAATTCTTTCTCTAGTGGATCACGCCTTTGGTGTTGTATCTAAAAAGTCATTGCAAAACCCAAGATCATCTAGACTTTCTCCTATGTTATTTTCTAGGAGTTTTATAATTTTGTGTTTTACATTTATGTCTGTGATCTATTTTGAGTTAATTTTTGTGACGAGTATAAAGTCTGTGTTTAGATTAATTTTTTTTGCATGTGGATGTCCAGTTGTTTCAGCAGCATTTGTTGAAGTGACTATTTTTCCCCATTGTATTTTCTTTGCTCCTAAATATAGTCAAAAGATCAGTTGACTATATTTATGTAGGTCTATTTCTGGGCTCTCTATTCTCTTCCATAGATCTGTTTATCTATTCTTTCACGAATTCTACACTGTCTTGATTATTGTTGCTTTATAGTAAGTCTTGAAGTTGGGTAATCCTCTAACATTGTTCTTCTTCAATATAGTGTGGCTATTCTGAGTATTTTGCCTTTCCATTATCAATTTCAGTATCAGTTTGTCAATATCCACAACATGCTAGGATTTTGATTGGGATTGCATTAAATCTATAGATCAAGTTGGGAAGAACAGACATCTTGATAATTTTTATGGATTGAATGTGTCCCCCCAAAATTCATATGCTGAAATCCTAACCCCCAATGTGATGACATTCAGAGGTGGAATCTTTGTGAGGTAATTAGGTCATGAAGTTGGAGGCCTCCTGAGTGGAATTAGTGCCCTTATAAAAAAGGACACGAGAGCTTGCTTCCTCTATCTGCTCTCTACCATGTGATGACACAGCAGAACACAGCCATCTGCAAACCAGGAAATAGGACTTCCTCAGGCACTGGATACGCCAGCACCTTGATCTTGGACCTCCCAGCCTCCAGAACTGTGAGAAATAGATGTTTGTTGTTTCAGCCACCTAGTCTATGGTAATTTATTTTAGTAGCATGAACTGACTAAGACAAGAATATTGAGTATTCCTGTCCATGAACACAGAATATATCTCCATTTATTTAGTTCTTGTTTGACTTATTTCATGAGAGTTTTGTAGTTTCCCTCATATAGATCTTGTACACATTTTGTTAGATTTATATTGAAGTATTTTATTTTTTGGGGATGCAAAGGTAAATGGTATTGTGTTTTAAATTTCATATCTCACTTGGTCATTGTTGGGATATAGAAAAGTGATAGACTTTTGTATATTAACCTTGTATCCTACAACCTTACTATAATCACTTATTAGTTCCAGAAGGTTTTTTTTTTTTTTATTCTTTTGGCTTTTCTATGTAGATGCTTATGTCATCTGTGAACAAATAGAGTTTTACTTTTCTTTCCCCCTCTGTATACCTTTTGTTTCCTTTCCTTGTCTTATTGCATTAGCTTCCAGTACAATGTTGAAAAGTGTTGGTGAGAGGAGACATCCTTGCTTTGTTCCTTATCTTAGTGAGAAAACTTCCAGTTTCTCACTATTAAGTATGATGTTGACTGCAGGCTTTTGTAGATATTCTTTATCAGTCGAGGTAGTTCCCCTATGTTCCTTGTTTACTGAGAGTATTTGTAATCATAGATGGGGGCTGGATTTTGTCAAATGCTTTTTTGCATCTTTAATATGATCATGAGACTTTTCTTCTTTAGCCTGTTCATGTGATAGAGTACATCACCTGATTTTTGAATGTTGAACCAGTCTTGTGTACCTGAGATAAATCCCACTTGGTCATGGTGTATAATTCTTTTTATACATTGTTGGACTAAATTTACTAATATTTTGTTGAGAATTATTGCATCTATGTTTATGAGAGACATTGATCTGAACTTATTTTTTCTTGTAGTGCCTTTTTCTGGTTTTTGTATTAGAGTAATTCTGGCCTCAGTGAATGGGTTAGGAAGTATTCCCTCTGCTTTCTGTCTTCTGGAATAATTCTAATTCTTCCCTTCTGTCTCCTGTGTCTTTGCTGTCATTTATTTCACTTATATGTAAGCATATATATAATATATATAGTTATATGTGTATACATAATTGAGTATATTATTGCTATTACTATTTTTAAGAAAATGTTACCTGCTAGATCAATCAGGAATAAGAAAAATAAAAGTTTTCCTTTTATCTTTTATGATGATCTTCCTTTTCTTAAGGAAATCCAAGTTTCTGACTGTAATTTTCCTTTTCTCTAAAGAACTTTTAAAAAGATTTCTCTTAAGGCAGATCTATTGGTACCAAATTCCTTCATTTTTTGTTTTTCTGAGAAAGTCTTTATTTCTCTTTTACTTTTGAAGGATAATTTTACAGGGTACAAAATTCTAGGTTATTGGTTTTTGTAATTTTGATGTCCATGTATTCACTGCTATTATATAGAAATATTTGATTTTTGTGTGTTTACCTTGTATTCTGCTACTTTGCTGAACTCATTACTTCCAGTTTTATCTTTTTTTTTCTTTTTTTAAGATTATTTGGGATTTTCTACATTGACAGTCAGGCAAATGGGAACAGTTTTATTTTTTCTTTTTTGGTCTATTTATCTTTTATTTCCTTCACTTATTTTGTTGCACTGGCTGGAACTTCCAGCGCTGTGTTGGATAAAAGTGATGAGAGTGGACATCCTTGTTTTGCTCAAAATCTTAGGAGAAAAGCATTCAGTTTTTCATCATGAAGTATAATATTAACTGTAGGGTTTTTTGTAGATGCTTTTTATCAAGTTAAGTATGTTCTCTATTATTTGTTTGCTGAGAGATTTTAAAAAAACTTTATCATTAACAGGTGTTTTCAATTGTATCGAATACTTTTCCTGCATCAATTTATATGATCATGTGATTCTTCATCTTTAGTCAGTACAAATGGTGGGTTACATTGATTTGTTTTTGAATATTGAAGCATACTTGCATCCTTGGAATAATCCCTACTTGATCATGACATATAATTCTTTATATATTGCTAGATTTTATTTGCTTATATTTTATTTAGGATTTTTGTGTCTGTGTTCATCAGGAATTTTGGTCTGTGTGGTTTTTTTTTGTATTGTCTTTGTTATGTTTTAGAATTAGGGTAATACTAGCTTCATGAATAAATCAAAAAGTATTCCCTCCTCTTCTATTTTCTGGAAAAGATTGTGTAGACTGGGTGTTAATTCTTCTTTAAATGTTTGGTAGAATTACCCAGTGAAGCTTTCTGGGCCTGGATAGTTCTTTTTGATGGAATGTTTAATTATAAATTCATTTTCCTTAATTGTTGTGGGGCTATTTAACACATTAACTGCCATGCGAGTTGTATTTAACTCATGCCATTTTGAGCCCAGGGCTTTGCGAAGCGTATGCAACTCACATGTCTCTTCAGCTTGGGAGCTGTGTGAACTACTTTTCAAGGTGCATATAACTCACGCACAGAAAACAATAAAAAACAACAAATTTTTTATTAAATTAGAAAGGATTGGTTTGTTTTCAAAGTTTTTATTCTATTTTTGTAATAAAACACTGTGACCCCGAGGAAAAAAATTTTTTTCCAGTGTGGCAGTCAATGTGTTAAATGATCTATTTTACATTGGGTGAGGTTTTTTTTGTTTTTTTTTTTTTTGGTGAGGAATTAGTCCATTTCATCTAAGTTGTCAAATTTCTATGTGTAGAGTTGTTCACGTGTAGAGTTATTCTTAATATTTCTTAGTATCCTTTTAATGTTTGTAGAGTCTGTAGTGATATCTTGTTTCATTCCTGATGTTAGTAATTTGTGTTTTCTCTGTTTTTTCTCTGTAAGTTTTGCTTGAGGCTTGTAGATTTTATTGATCTTTTCAAAGAAACTGCTCTTTGTTTCACTGATTTTTCTCTATTTTATTTTTATGTTTTCAATTTTGTTAATTTGTGCTTTTATCTTTCTTATTAACTTTCTTCTGTTCACTTTGGGTTTATTTTGCTCTTTCTTTTCTATGTTCTTGATGTGGGAGCTTAGATTGATTTGAGATTTTTCCTTTTTTAGTGCTATAAATTTTCTTTCAGCATTGCCCACAAATTTTAAATTTTTTTATTTTTATTCAGTTCCATGTAATTTTTAAAATTTCTTTTGGAGCTCTTGCTTTGGCCCATGAATTATTTAAATGTATGTTGTTTATGTTCCAGGTGTTTGGAGACTTTTCTATTATCTTTCTATTATTGATTTCTAGTTTTATTCCATTGTGGTCAGAGAACATACTCTGCATGATATTAATTCTTTTTTTTTTGTTTGTTTTTTGAAATCAACGACATTTAATTTGCACCTGAATCTGCAACTTGGGCAGGGACAGCTCATCTCTGTCCCGCTTAGTCCCATCTGGGGCAGCTCCACAGTGGGGACTGCAATTGTCTGAAGGTTCACCCCCTCACCCCTACATGCGGCTATGCAGCTGCTGCAGGGGCTGCCTGGTTCCTCACAAGATGGTGGCAAGGTGCCGAGGGCCAGCATTCTGACGGAGAGGGAGAGAAACAGAGAGAGAGAAGAGAGAGAGGGAGGAGTGAGAACACAGTTGGAAGGTGCATCATCTGCCACCTTTTATGATCTAGCCTTGTAAATTACTTGCAGTGAATGCTATTAGGAGCAAGTCACTAAGACTGGCTCCTATTTGAGGTGAGGGGAAATAGACTCCACCTTTGGACAGGAGGAGTGTCAAGGGAGTTTTGTGGACATGTTTTGATATGACCACTTTCAAGCCCCTTCCACCTCTAAGGAGGCCATGGCCCTGGCCATGGTGTGTGGCAGTCCTGTGAGGTCCAGGCTTCCTGGGTAGCCCTGCTCTGCCAGTCCCTGAATTCCACTCTCCTTCCCAAGCAAGTCTGCACTGTAGATGAAACAGAACGTGGAACTCAATTCTTTTAAATTTGTTGGGAATTGTTTACTTTGTTTTCCCAGGAGATGATCTTTTTTGATATATGTTTTATTGGCACTTGCAAAGCATGTATATTTTGCTGTTATTGTATGGAATGTTCTGCAAACATTGATTAGGTCCTGTTGGTTGATGTGTTACCGAGTTGTATACCCTTGCTGATTTTCTATCTAGTTATTCTATCAATTGTTGAGAGAGGAGTGTCAAAATCTTGTGGGTTTATCTATTTATCCTTTCAGTTCTATCAGATTTTGCTTCAATTATTTTACATCTCTGTTGTTTGGTACATATTCACATAGGATTACTATATCTTTTTGGTAGACTGACAGTTTTTTATTATATTAATATAATGTTCTATGTCTTTGGTAGTTTTCTTTACTCTCACATCTAGTCCATCTAATGATATAGTTACTTTGCTTTCTTTTTATTAACGTTTACATGGTTATCTATTATTTTCTTTTACTTTAAACTAGCTTATATTGTTATATTTGAAGTGAGTTTCATGTAGACAGCATATCATGGGGTTGTGTTTTAAAATTTACACAGCCAATATCTGTCTTTTAATTAATACATTTATATAATTTACATTTAGTGTAATTATTGATACATTATAGCTTAAGTTTTCCATTTAATTTTTTGTTTTCTCTTTGTTCTCTCTCTTTTTTTGGTTTCTGTTTTCTTTTTTCTGCCTTCTTGTGGGATACTTAACCATTCCACAGCATTCCGTTTTGGTTTATCTTTAGTATTCTTGAGTATATCTTTTTGTAAAGCTTTTTAAATGGCTGCTCTTGGTATTACATTATGCACATAACAGTGTCATATACCAGTGTCATTTTACATTTTACCAGTTCAAGTGAAGTACTTAAATCTTACCTCCCTTTATGCCGCTTTACCCTCCCTCATTCATAATAGAATTGTCTTAAATATTTTCTCTACATACATTTAGAACTATAGCAGAGAGTGTTATACTTTTTCTTCAGCCCTCAAATATAAGGAGGAGGAGAAAAGTATTATGTTTTCCCCAGTATTCACTTACTGTGTTCTTTCTTCCTGTTTGATGTTCCAAAGTTCTTTCTTTTATCATTTCCTTACCGTTTAGAGATCTTCCTTTAGGCATTCTTTATGGACAGCTCTTCTGGAGTCAGATTATTTTAGTTTTCTTTCATCTGAGAATGTCTTGATTTCCCCTTCATTCATGAGGGATATTTTCATTAGATATAGGCTTCTGGGTTAACAGTTCTTTCAGCACTTGAAAAATGTTCTGTCACTTCCTTCTGGTCTCCATGGTTTCTGATGAGAAATTCACTGTCATTTGAATTGTTTTTCACCTATAGATAAGGTATTATTTCTCTCTTGCTGCATTTAAGACATTTTTTTTTGTCTTTAGTTTGTCAAAATTTGAGTATGACGTGTCTCGATGTGTATTTATTTGGATTTATCCTCTCTGGGGCTTTCTAGAGAGGCAAGATTGGAAAGAAGCAGATCAGATCAGATCAGAGGTCAGACTTGCATGCCTAGGTGATGCAGCAGCCTTGTGGGGAGTCTCTAAGTAACAGAACCATGAAAAGCAGCACTGGCTTGGGGTCTTTATTGCTGCTGAGTTTATCTCACCTATAGTTAGTGGGTGTCGGGTGCAGTTTCATGGGCTGTGCAAAGCAGACAGTCTCTAAATGGTTAAAAATCTGCTTATTTGAACTCTGTTAAAAACGACTGGACTTGTAAAAATTCGAGTTTGGTATTAGCAGGCTTTTGAGGATATCAGCCTGCTGTGAAGAAGTAAACAACCTAGGAGCCAATACACAGAGGCCATATTTGGCTCATTTATACAACACAGCTGACACTCCTCTAAGCCTCCTATGATACCACCTCTGACACCTTGAATGCTGAGGTTCCTAGGGAGTCTTCCTTCTTGTTTACACTTTCCAGAGTTTTCTTTACTTTATATATAATGTATAGAGTTTTCACTTATAATTAGAGGGAACAATAGGGAAAAGTACATCGACCTTCTGGA
Organism: Avahi laniger; assembly: GCA_963575035.1. Taxonomy (NCBI): domain Eukaryota; kingdom Metazoa; phylum Chordata; class Mammalia; order Primates; family Indriidae; genus Avahi; species Avahi laniger. The sequence goes on along the minus strand of CAUYSK010095661.1, from coordinate 38,957 downwards.
GATGAAGTCTCAGGCCATTCCTGTATTATTGGGTAATATTTTATTGTATGGACATACCACATTATCTTTAGCCATTCACATGCTGATGGATATTTGGATTGTTTCTGGTTTTTGACTACTGTTAGTAAGTTGCTATGAACATTCACCTAAAAAGAGTCAACTATACTTTGTACAAGCAAAGATTCTCTCACTTTTTCCAACATGAGGAGATATAAAATTCCAACAAACATTGGAAGACAGTCTCTGTATCCATCTCACCAAATTCAGTGATGATCTTCTCCAAATAATCTGTTATCTTCATATTAAATGATAAAATTAACCATCTCCATTAACACTTGTAAAAATAAGAGGAATGAGAAGAGAGACAGAACACATGCACACATACAGACACACACACACAATAAGCAAAGAAAAAAGTGTGCACAGCCGTCACAGTCCATATTTCTAAAAGTGATCACAAAGCTGTAGCTGACATTTATCATTTCCTTCTCCCACTCTCCATGTTTCCAGGAAACTTCAGCTGGTATGTGTTCTGTACCTGGTGGAATGACCCAAATGTCTGTTCCTGAAGAGCCTAAATTGTCCTGCCTTTTTTTGTCTTCTAAAGTTTTTCATCAACTTTGATTATTGAACACGGAAGTACTAAGAGATGGTCCAGAGAATCCTCTGTATTTTAGACATAGTCCTTTTTGCTCTCATTCAGTGGCAGTAACCTAATTTCCCCTCAGTAATCAGGATCAATTATTCCAGTGGCATGAGGAACTCAAATGGCCATGTGACTTGTCTCAACCTCCAATTCAAAGGAACCATTATTTTTTGTCCTGATAGAAACATTTCTTTCCTTTGTTTGGGGGAACAAAGATATCCAAACCTGCAAAGAACTCAAGGTTGTGAAGATAGGAATTAAAAATTATGCTAGTACAATTTAAACATAACAGTGAGAAGAGCCACTCTCACTTCCACCCTTCGATTCCTGGATTGACGTATTTTGGCTGTGGGGGAAACAGTGTGATATACCCAACTGTGTACTGCGTCCTGTATGACAGAATCCCATCTTTTCATGGTATTGTTTGCCAGCTGTTTCTATAAGTAAGCCTTGAGCATATCACTCTATCATTCTATCAGTCCTGCTGTTTTACAGTGATGGGGCGTGCAGTACCATGGATGTGAGCCCATTGCTACACTTCTTTTGCTGTGAAAAGAGTTCCTTGGTCAGAAACAATGTGTGTAGAATATCATGATGGTGATAAGGCATTTGTAATTTCCTGGATGGAAGTGCTGACAGAAGCATAGTTAGAGAAGACAAATTCATGTCCAAGATATATGCCTAGTCCATTGAGGACATACTGTTTCCCCCTTCGTGATGATATGGATGCAATATAATCAACTTGCCAGTAGGTGCTGGGTAGTCCCTTGAGGGAATTATATTATACCTAGGGCTCAGGGTTGGGCTCTACTCTTGGCAAGTTAGACAGTTGGCCATAGCAGCAGCTAAGTCAGCCTTGGTGAGGGGAAGTCCATGTTGTTGAGCTCATGTATAACTGTCCCCATGCCCACTTTGCACATGAACAAACACTAGGGCTATTGGTATCCGCAGAATAGTTCATCTTGTCCATGTTATGAAGAGCATCCTCTGCGGTGGATGTCCTTCAGTGAGCATTCACATGGAACATAAATATCTTCCTACTGTGTGTTCATTCATAGAGATTAATTCCCATATGTTTCACAAAATTCAGTAAATTTTTGGTCATTGTTTTTTCAAAACATTTTCTGAACCAATCTCTTTCTCTTCTAATTTTGGCACTCCAATGTCACAAATGTTAGACCTTTTGGCATTGTTCCATAGGTTCCTGAGGCTGCGTTTGCTCTTTAAATCTTTCGTTTTTGTCATTTAGATGAGATAATTTCTTCTAACCTATGTTCAAGTTTGCTGGCTCTTTCCTCTGTCATCTCCATTCTGCCATTGAGCTCATTCAGTGACGTTTTATTTCCTATGTTCATATTGTCTTTTTAGTTCTAAAATTTTCACTTTTAAAACGTTTTTTATTTCTCTGTTTATTTCTCTATTTTTAGGTCTACTTTTCCATTCATTTTAAGTGTTTACCTTTACTTCATGAAGCATGTTTGTAACAGCTCTTTCAAGTATTTGTCTGATGATTCCAACCTCTAGATCATCTCAGAATTGGCATCTGTTGAATATAGTTTTCCCTGAGAATTGGTCACATTGTCCTGGTTATTTGAACATTGAGTACTTTTTTATTGTATTTTGAATATTTTGAACATACATCTTCGGGTTGCATTAAATTCTTTGGGGAATGTTAACTTTATTGTTTTAGCAGGTAATCCATCCGATTAGGTTCAAAATGCAAGTTCTTGCTTGCCATCCGCAGATAGTTTTTCCAATGCTGACCTAGTTTTCCAAATCTTTATTATAGTTTTTTGGGTCTATTCCATGCATGAGCCACTCTGCAACATGAGCGTGGATGATATTATTGTTCAGGTTTCAAAGTCTTTGCTATAGTGTATTGGATGGATATTGTGCGTGCACGGCTTAGGAGTGACGCTGGAACTTGTGGCAGAATTAGGGGATCCATCATCACAGGCATTTATGATTTCTTTGTATTAGGAACATTACCATTCCACTCTTTTAGTTATTTTAAAGTATACCCTACCTTATTGTTGATTATAGTGACTTCGTTGTGCTATCCAATATTGTTCATTCTATCTAACTATATTTTTGCAACCATTAACCATCCCCACTTTATTCCCCACTCTGTGGTACCCTTCCCAGCCTCTGGTAACCATCATTCTAGTCTTTGTCTCCATGAGATCAATTGTTTTCAATATCTAGCTTCCACATATGAGTGAGGACATGCAAGATTGTCTTTCCGTGCTTGGCTTATTTCACTGAATGTCCTCTACTTACATCCATGTTGTTGCAAATGGCAGAATTTAATTTTTATGGCTATATAATATTCCATTGTGTATATGTACCACAATTTCTTTATCTATTCATTCACTGTTGGACACTTAGGTTGATTCCAAATCTTGGCTATTGTGAATAGTGCTGCAGTAACCATGGGAATGAATGTCTTTTTGATATACTGATTTTCCCTCCCTTGGATATATACTTAGCAGTGGGATTGCTAGGTCCTATGGTAGTTCTATTTTCAGTTTTTTGAGGAACCTCCATACTGTTTTCAATAGTGGTTGCACTAATTTACATCCACACCAACAGTGTATGAGAGTTCCCCTTTCTCCACATGCTCACCAGCATTTGTAATTGCCTGTCTTTTTGATAAAAGCCATTTTAACTGGGATGAGATGATATGTCATTATAGTTTGATTTGCATTTCTCTGATGTCTAATGGTATTGAGCATTTTTTCATATACCTGTTGGCCATTTATGTGTCTTCTTTTGAGAAATGTCTATTCAGATCCTCTGCCCATTTTTAAAATCAGATTATTTGATTTTTTCCAATTGAGTTGTATATATTATATATTCTAGCTATTAATCCTTTCTCAGACAGGTACTTTGCAGATATTTTCTCCCATTCTGTGGGTTGTCTCTTCACTTTGTTGATTGTTTCCTTTGCTGTGCAGAAGCTTTTTAGCTTAATGTGATCCCACCTGTCCAATTGTGCTTTGGTTGCCTGTGCTTTGAGGGTATTACTCAAGGAGTCTTGCCCAGACCGATGTCCTGAAACATTCCCCAATGTTTTCTTTTAGTAGTTTCATAGTTTGAGGTCTTAGGTTTTAAGTATTTAATCCAGTTTGATTTGATTTTTGCATATGGCATACAAGGTTCTAGTTTCATCCTTCTGCATATGGATATACAGTTTTCCCAGCGCATTTATTGAAGAGATTGTCCTTTCCCCACTGTATGTTCTTGGTAACTTTGTTTGAGATAGGTTCACTATAGATGTGTGGACTTATTTCTGGGTTCTCTATTTATGCACATTGGTATATGTGTCTGTTTTCATGTCAATACCATACTGTTTTTGGTTACTACAGCTCTGTAGCATAATTTAAAGTCAGGTAATGTGATTTATTCAGTTTTGTTTTTTTTTTTTGCTCAAGATGGCTTTGGCTATCCTCAGTCTTTTGTGGTTCCATATAAATATTAGGATTATTTTTTCTATCTTTGTGAAGAATGTCATTGGTATTTTGGTGGAAATTACACTGATTCTGTAGAGTGCTTTGGGTATGGACATTTTAACAATACTGATTCTTCAAATCTATTAGCATGGAAGATCTCTACATTTTTTGGTGCCCTCCTCAATTTCTTTCATCAATGTTTTATAGTTTTCATTATAGAGATTTCACTTCTTTGGTTAAGTTTATTCCTAGATATTTTATTTTATTTGTAGTTATTATAAATGGGATTACTTACTTAGTTTCTTTTTCAGATTGTTTACTATTGGCATATGGAAATGCTACTGATTTTTGTATGTTGATTTTGTATCCTATAACTTTACTGAATTTGTTTATAAATTCTAATAGTTTTTTTTTTTTTGGAATCTTCAGGTTTCTTTAGATCTAAGCTTATATAATCTTCAAACAAGGATAATTCGACTTCTTCCTTTCCAATTTGGATGCTCTTTATTTCTTTCTCTTGTCTGATTGCTCTAGATAGAATTTCCAGTGCTATGTTGAATAACAGTGGTGAAAGTGGGCATCCTTGTCTTTTTCCAGATCTTAGAAGAAAGGCTTTCAGCTTTTCCCAATTTAGTATGATACTAGCTGTGGGTCTGTTATATATGGAATTTATCATGCTGAGGCAAGTTCCTTCTATATCTATGTTTTTGAAAGTTTTTATCATGAAGTGATGTTGAATTTTATTGATTACTTTTTCTGCGTCAATTGGAATAATCATATGGTTTTTGTTCTTTGTCCTGCTGATATGATGTATCACACTGATTGATTCATGTATGTTGAACCATTCTTGCATCCCTGGGATGAATCCCACTTGATCATGAAGAATTATCTTTTTAATGTGTTGTTGAATTCAGTTTGCTATTATTTTGTTGAGGATTTTTGCTTCTGTGTTCATCAGAGATATTGGCCTATAGTTTTCTTTTTTTGTTGTGTCTTTGGTTTTGGTATTGGATGGTACTTCTCAGCATTTTAAGATCTCTGTCTGCTGCATAGTTCTGCAATAGGTCCACCACTGGGTCAAAGTCAGAATATAAAAGAGGAGAAAACTAGGAAACTCACCCCTTGAAATCGACCACTCTTTAAGCACTGTCTCTCTTCCCCAATCTATCTACTATTGTTAATTTTTAGAGTCTGCAAGTAGTTTGTTTTTTGTATTTTATCTGAGTTTTTAGCTATAGCCAGTGGGAGAAAGAGTTGAAGTGGGCTTACCTCATTTTGGTTGTCACTAAAATTTCCCAACAACTATGTTTTTGAAGATGTTGCTAGGACTTTGGAGTATGCAGTCTGCGAACTGAGTGGCTTTGTTCATGTGTTTGCACTAGGAACAGAACATACTGGTGAGTGAGATCTTGAGTATAGCGCACCAATGAGAAATACAGAGTCCTGATTTCTACAAAAAAGGGCTAGAAGTGACTTCTTTTGTAATCTATGTGCAAATTTCTAATTTTGGGGGAACATACTGTTGCATGCTATTTGCTGCAATGCTTTGGAAATAGGATATTTTTGCCTAAAACATGTCTGCTGAGGTATAAATGCAGCTGGTGCCTGCAGAAGCCAAGGGCTGTCATTAATATCACATAGGCTCTTTAGTTGAGTCTTCACTGGGGTCTGGAACCCCTGGTAAGGCCACATAACTATTTTTTTTCTTAGGATAAGAAACAGCACTAATGATTTAAGACCTCTGTTCTTAGGTAAGGTAGGCCCATACCTTGAAAGCTTTGCTATATATACACAGTGAGGGATGGAGAACATCATTCTCATTCTCTTGTTTAAAGTTTTTTGTTTAGCAATCCATTTATTTAATCTTTTGATATAGGTGTGGTTTCTGTCAAAAGGAATTTGTATTTGACTTTCACTTAGACTCACAATTTTTGCATTATAAAAAGTAACAAATAAATTAAAGAGAAATTTGTTCCTTCAACTCCCAAATAAGGCAAAAAGAAGTTGTAATTGGAGTTTTCTTTGAACTCAAAATTTTTGCTCAGCGAAAGTACTACAAAGTGTCATGACATTCAAGACCCTTCCTTTCCTGGGACAGTTTGCATGGGCCGGCAGGGATTCGGCTTTAAGTTGCAGGCGACCCCTTTGCCACTGGCTTTAGTCACTGAGGGAGAAATATCAGATCTGGGGTCAAAAGCTTTTAGATCAGGAAATATTCCGCTATTTAGGGAAATGGTTGGGTAGAAGGCAGGTTCTATCCAGATATTGCTTGGATTTCGCATTTGACAGAATTAAAGGGCATGTGAAACCCTTTAGTCAGTCTCTGTCACCTAGGATTTTGAAAACTCAAACTTTTTATCCTAATTAAAAATAATTGAAGTACCATTTAGTCCAGAGAGAGGGCCAGCCTCAGGGTTGGCGGACCCTGAAGCATTAGACGGGTCTGACCTAACACTGGCAAACACTTTACTCCTGGCACAACACTGTCTTGTGGTAATCCTTCTCACTGAGACCTCAAGTTTAAAGAGGATCCGTAACGAGTGTTTGGAAGAGGGAGTTTAAGAAAAGCTGTATTAATGCTGTTTTTTTTTGGCCTAAGCAGCTCACTAATTAGGGTCCCCAGGCAGTATGGCTCAATGGCTCAAGCCGCTTGGCACAATCTCACCTATAGATTAAATCTCCCCCTCACTCCCAAAGGCCAGAGTGCCAACCAGCCAACCAGGGAGTCCTGTAGAAGAGGCTTCTTGCAGTGATCTGGAGTAGAAAGAACCAGAAATCCATGTCTGAGAAAAAGCCAAAATCAACACCAAGACCATGGCACAGGAGGAGGGTGGTGAAAGGGGGCTTCAGAGGACAATGAGTCAGGAACGTGGAGGAACGTGGAGGAAACGAAAGTGCTACAGGAATAAAATAGGGGTGGTCATGGCAGGTTGGGGCATCGGTGCACTTGACGTTTACATTTATTGGTCAGGGTGGAGTAGGATGGGGTAGGGGTGGGGGACTGATGTGTTAGGATCTTAGGTGGCCCTAAAGGTACAGGGTCTCGTCAGCCATTACTGAAGAGGTCTCTTTGGAACTTATTTTCCTTTCTCTTTGTCACAGTTGTGGTGATAGAATCAGTTGCAAATAAATATTTTTCAATTTGTTATGTTTCCCTTTTTGTAGATGTATTATTTTGAAATACTTTATTATGAAATTAAATGTGCTGAATGGTAAAAACAAAATAAAACGAAGAGAACAAAAACTTGGAAAGCACAAAAAAGAACTGAGAAGAAAATAAAAATGCACCAGTCATCAGAACACACAGAGGTAAGTACTTTTGGTATTTTGGTGAATTTCCTTCCATTCTTTCCTTTTTAAACTAAGTAGCAATCCCCACCTCCATATTGTTTAGATTCATTTATTCTAAAAATAAATGCAGTGAGGCTCTGCTTTGTGCATGACACTGTTCTAAGCGCTGTCACGTATCGGCAGGAATGAAGCTGACAAAATCTTTGTCCTGTCTTACTGCCACGCTGGTGAGGATGCTGGGGGGAGACAGACATGAGCAAATAAGTAAAATGTGTGTCATGTTAGATATGAGGGCTAGGGAAAGATCAAGGCACAGGAGAGACAGGGACTCAGAGTTGGGTAGAATTGCCGTCTTTAAAAGGTCATCAGAGAAGGGCTTACCGAGAAGGTGACGTGTCAATGACTCCCTAAGATACTGAGGAAGAGGGAGTAGCCGGTGCGAAGGCCGGGACGTGGGTGAGCGCCAGAGGTGTGTGAGCAGTGTCAAGGGGGCCCGTGTGCCTGGTGCAGCAAGTGGGGAGATTGGCAGGAGATGAGGTCAGGGCGGACGTGACCTACTGAAGTGACTTAGGCTTCTACTCTGGGCACGATGAGAATTCCGAACGGAGAATTCCGAACAGAGGAGGAATGTGATTTGATTATATTTACTAGAACGGCTCTGGCTGACAGGGCGTGCGGTGGACAAGGGAGGAAGCAGTTAGCCCAGAGAGGGGGCCATTGTGATAATGTAGAGGGAGATGATGGTAGCTTTGTCCGGGTGATAGCACCACAGGTGGTGAGAAGGGCTAGATTTGAAGATAAAATGACAGGGGCTTGCCGATAGACTAGATGTGGGATGTGAAAGAGAGGAGTTCAGAACGACTTGACATTTTTGGCCTGAGCAATTGGAGGGATGGAATTACCATTAACTGTGCTGGGAAAGACTTTGGTAGGAGCAGGAATTTGAGGGGGAAGACTAGGAGCTTGATTTTGGACTGTTAATTTCGAGATGCCTATTAGGCTTCCAGGGAAAGGTGCTGAGCAGGCAGTTAGATACGTGAGTCTGGAGTTTAGGCACAAGGTCGAGGCTGGACATATAATTCTGGGAATCATCACTGGCATGTAGGTGGTATGAAAAGCCATGAGATCAGATGAGATCATGAAGGGATTCAGTATAGTTGGAGAAGTGAAATGGTCTAAGAATTGACCCATAGGATAGGCCAGAGTTAGGAGATCAGGGAGATGAGTCAGCAAAGGAGACCATGAGGTGGGAGGATACCAAGGACACCTGGTGTCCAGGAATGTTGAAGGGGGAGGGACAGCTGAGCGAGCAACTGTGCAAATGATGCAGACAGGCTGTGCAGCCCAGGGAGAGAGGGTGTGGGGAGGACTGTGCTTGGGTGAGAGGTGTTTTTGGAGCTGTGGTTTATGGATGAGAAAACATGTGAGCTTTGAAGGACTGTCAGATGGAGAAAGAAGGGAAGGACACACGTTTTGAGATGGAACTATTTGAACGAAGTCGAGAGAACTGAAAGTGAATGTGTTCAGCGGAGTACAGGGTACAGCTGGGGAGATGCGAGATAAGGCTGGAAAAGTTCCAACGTGCCTTGAATGCTCTACTGAGGGAAAGGGAAAAAGTATTGGAATGGTCATTTGTTGAAATTGACTGATAATTAATGAAATTGTTCCAGTTAATTTTCATGACAAAATAACCAGGTCAACATAATTGTTTCTATCTTACAGATGTGGACAATGAAATTCTGGTGAAGTAACTTGCCCTACACCCCATAACTTATAAGTGGTTAGAGCCAGAATTCCAGCTCAGACCCGTTTTGCTTACAGCCTTTGCTATTTTCAAGTAACCATGCTGCCTTCCCCAGAGACTGGAATGGAGGTGTTAAGTGACACAGTCGGATTAATGTTCTGGGTAGGTGTCTGGCAGCAGTTAAGGCATGGGTTTAGGGCAGGGATGCTCTCTGAAATCGGCTCAGATGGGTGAACACTTACACAGCGTACACGTGCTTTTTAATTTTTGACCTTGTATTTTCAACAAGGTGAGCTGGTCAGGTGAGCCACACCACCCAGAGTAGGGAGCACGTGCTGGGGTGTGGATTGGAGAAAATTTCAGACACATTTGCCCTCCATAGATGTACCCTGTTAGTGGTCCAAAATTATTTTGTCAACATCCGTGGCATGTTTCACCATGTGGAACATCTGATACCATTTAGACAAAAGACTTAGCAAAGTAAAGCCCAGAATGATCCAATTAAAGGAAAAAGCTCTGCTTCTCATGCAAGTCTAAGGAGACCCATTTTCAAGTCAATGTCATTACTGTCCCTGGCGGGGTCGGGCGGAGCATAATTCTCAGAGCGACTTCCACATTAGGACCTTATTATGATGATGGGTGTAAAGAAATATCCATGAGACGTGCACATCTGAAGATAACGAGAACCCCAAGCCATGACATGTCCAATGAACTGTTTAATTGGAAAGAATTTTACCGGAGATGGTGGCCGTCCTCCTGGCTCTCCAGCTATGATGGGAAGTTATGGAGTGTCCATCATCATCAACGCTGCCCACAGCCCAATGGCAGAATGAAATCATATAAATGCAAATGATGCTGTAATTAAAGAAGAAAGAGGCAAGAAGCAAAAAAGTTTAGCTGAACATGGCCTTCAGAGTCCTCCACTGCCTTTGAGAGTACAGCAGGCTCTTAGGGTTTGCTTTGAAATCATCCACCGAGGTTGTTGATGGGGGCAGGCGGTTAATGAGGAGGAGGTGCAGGGGTGGCGCAACACTAATTCACGGCCACTCAGGGGTGTCAGGTTGACGGGAGTCTGACCTCTCACAGAAGGAGAAAGGTAGGGTCCCTGTTATCTTCTGTTTCTCTTCATCACCTTTCAGGGATCCAGCACTGGGGCGTGGTGAAAAAGGGAGAAAGAACAGGGGTATTCGTCACTTGGGGAGACAAAGCTAAGACTGTTTTCATTGGCTGTAATCACATCCATTTTTTTAATTTAATTTTTTGAATAGTTCTAAGATTCAATTCCAAAGTAAAATGAAATATATTAACAAATGAAAACTCTTCTTTTCCACCTTTAGCCCCTGCCCAGTCCCTCCCGCTCCAACCCCAGGAACCGCTGTCATTAGTGTTCTCTGTGTCTTTTCAGAGTACTTTTATGCTTATACAAGCAAATATTACTATATACTCTAATTTTTCCCCATTTTTATGTAAAAGGTTACATATACCTTGCTTTTTTTCACTTAATATATCATGGAGCCCTTTCCATACCAGCATGAAGAAGCACCCTTATCCTTTTCTACAGCTGCTCAGTGCTCCATTGGCAGTACCATACTTTACCAACCCCCTGTTCTTGGACATTTCGTTTATTTCCAAGATTTTACTACTGCAAGCAGGTGCCATGGATTGGTGTGTCTACTTTCCTCACTGTATTCTGAGCTCTACGAGGGCTGTGTCCCAGGCCTTATTCATTTTGGTATTCATAACACACAATACACTCTCTAATAAATAGTAAATGCTCAGATAAGGTGAATGTAATTCAGTTAAACTACACTCAAAAACCCCCACATGGGCAGCCATGAGGAACACACGGTCAGCTTGCTTGCAGGCCAAGTGGACGACTGCCCAGGACGGGCGGTTTCAGTAGGCCCGGTAAGACTTCATTCTCTCTCCCACCCAACTCCGAATCTTTTCAGACTTTCTGGATCATACCTGAAATTCCTCTATTCCTTTTATCCCTTAGCTTCCTGCTCTCACTCTTGTTAAATAGCAAATGCTCCACCCATGTATTTGCAAAATCCAGCTCTCACTGGTGGTCTTTGGTTCACCCATCTCTGGCTGCTACATCACATATTCTGGCCATTTTAATGACTATGAGGGTCTTAGGAACCTGAGGGACAGATACCTGAAACCTGCAGTGTCAAATCATAACTAGCTCTCATTCATGCTGGCGGATGGTCTCTTACCTGGTTGGTCTTGGAGTAGAGACTCAAACCCAGATGGACAGGGCTCAAATTCCAGCTCTGTCACTTAGTAGTGTGTGACACTGAGCAAGTCTCTTAATCACTGTGTCTTTATTTCTTTATCTATCAAGTAGAGGTTCTTATTGTTACTGTCTTAGTCCTTTTGGACTACTATAACAAAAAAAGTGAAGACTGGGTGGCTTACGCAACAGAAATTTGTTTCTCACTGTTCCAAGATAGGCTGAGAATTCCAAGATTAAGGCAGATTCAGTGTCTGGTGAGGGTCCATCTTCTCCCTGTGACCACACATGGTGGAGAGAACAAAGCAGCTCTCTAAAGCCTCCTTTATAATGGCACAAATACCATTTATGAGGACACTTCCCTCATGATCTAATCACCATCCCAAGACCCTATCTTCTAATCATCACCTAGGGGTTAGGAATCCAACATGTGAACTTCAGGGGATACAGATATTCAGACCATAGCACCTACCTCATAGCATTGTTGAAAGGAGCCATGAACACATGTGGAGTACTCACCAGTGGTCATGTAGTAAGTGCTGTGTAAGGTATTGGTCTTTGGGGTGGGCAGCAGGGTGAATGCCTGCTCTCTGCTTTGAATCTCTGCCAGCATACCTGGGCAACCGGCTCAAAGCAGGCAGGGGTTGGCCCTCTCTTGATTACTTTTCTCGGGCAGAAATTTTGGGTCACTGGTGACATCCAATTGAAATGGTCCTACCTCGTTTAAGAAACTTTAGTTATGACATATAATCACAACTACCTTATTGCATTTGGAACACTGGGCAGGGAAAGTTTCTTTTCCTCCCTCTTATTATGTGATAAAACACTAAAAACACAAGCAAGCACACTTTTGAGACAAAGAGGGACCATCTGCACGGACTTCGCCAACAGTCAACACTTCTTTCCTATGTTGCATTTCAATTGTTTGTTTCTTGGGAATGAACACACAGATCCTTGATGAGTTTTTCTTGAGGGCAATAGAAAGTATCCACAGCCTGTTAATTCTGTCAGTTTCCAAGTCAAAAGGATAACCCATGCCGTGGTGATAGCACAGGGTCCCACCTCTATGCTTCCAGAATGCAACATGCTTAGCCCTATAGATGGAATTTAAAGATTTTACAAAATTAATTATACATGTACCTGGCTGGTTTTCCATGAGCTGTCATGTAGAACCCATTGTTTGAACAAAGAAGGGAGGGCTGTCCTTAGTGGAAGTTGTGCAGGTGCATATGGGTAGAATTTATGTGACACCTCCCAGACTTTACTAATAAGAGTCATCTGGGGCCCTTGCTCAAATATGAAGTCCTAGGCCCCACCACAGAGAAGGTGATTCAGTGCGTCTGGGATTAGGTTTGGAATTTGAATTTTCACTCTATGCTCCAGGTGATTCTCATGCCCTGGTAAGTCTGGGAAACATTGCAGAGTGGTTAAGGCTCTAGTCAGACTTGGGTTTGAATCCTGACTCTTCTACTTACTGGCTTTATGACATTGGTCAAGTTACTTACTTCACCTGTCTAAACCTCACTCTTCTCATCAGCTAAACAGGGATTATAATAACATGCCTTCAAAAGGTTATTGTAAGTTTAAGTGAAAAAGTAGATGAAAAATGGTAAGTGAAGCTCTTGACACATAACACCTCCTGCAAATAACATCTCATTTAACCCCCAGAAGGACACTAAGCGGCAGTGCCATTACCAAAATTGATCCTCATTTTGAAGATGAGAAAGCTGATACACAGACAAAGAAGCTAGCCAAGGTCGCATAGCCAGTAAGTGCCAGAGCTAGGCGAAAAATCCAAGCAGATTCAGTTGAAGTAGCCCATGACAGGCATGCCCAGCTGATTTTTTTTTATTTTTTGTAGAGACGGGGTCTCACTGTGTTGCCCAGACTGGTCTTTTTTTTTTTTTTAATTTTCCTTGTTTTTTCTTTCTTTCTTTCTTTTTTTGTCTTTAGAAGGAATCAGGCTGGTCTTGAACACTCGATCTCAAGTGATCCTCCTGCCTTGGCCTCCGAAAGTGCTAGTGTTACAGACATGAGCCACTGGTACCTGGTCTCAGTATTATACATATCTTTAAAGCCATCAAAGAGCAGTGAATGCAAGGAAATTTCAAAAAACTAGACTCCAGAAAGATCAGTCCTTTTTAGGTGAGCCAGGGATGGAGGAAACTTTGCTATTTGGGGTCAGTTGCTGAGGTTAGGGGCATTATGGGCAAAACAGCAAGGCTGCCAGAAAAATAGAGTCTTGGTTGGGATGAGAAACAGCCAAATTTTTGAGAAATCTATGGCTGGTATTTGCATTTGAATGTGGAGGAGATTTAAATGCAACATAATCTGCTTTGCTCAGTAATTCTGTCACACAGAAATCCTGTGGAATAAACAAAGGCTGGGGCATTGGCTCATGCCTGTAATCCTGGCACTCTGGGAGGCCGGGGCAGGAGGATCACTTGAGGTCAGGAGTTCAAGACCAGTCAGAGCAAGAGTGAGACCCTTTCTCTACAAAAAAATAGAATAATTAGCTGGGCGTGGTGGTGTGAGCCTGTAGTCCCAGCTACCTGGGAGGCTGAGGCAGGAGGATCATGTGAGCCCAGGAGTTTGAGGTTGCAGTGAGCTTTGATGACAGCATTGTACTCCAGCCAGGGTGACAGAGCAAGACTCTGTATCAAAAAAAAAAAAAATATGACAGTTTAAAGTTAAAATTATTATGTTGTCTTGTGAGATTTATAAAATGTCAATATAATATATATGAAGACTATAAGATAAAGGATGGAAAATGGATGTGTTAGTTTTCTATTGCTGATAACCAATTACTATAAATATAGTGGCTTGAAACAACTCAAATTTATTAGCTCACAGTTTTTTAGGTCAGAAATCCATCACGGTTCAATTGGATTCTCTGCTTAGGGTCTCACAAAGCCAAAATGAAGGTGCTGGTTGGGTTGGGTTTGTATTTGGAGGCTCTAAAGAAGAATCTACTTCCAAGCTCATTTAGTTTGTTGGTGAAATTCAATTCCTTGTGGTTGGAGGTCCCTGTTTCCTTGATGGCTATCAGCCAAGGACTGCTCAATTTCTAAAGGCTCCCACATTTCTTGGTATATGGGCCCCTCCATCTTACAGCCAGTAATGGCACCTCAAATTCCCCTTGTACTCTGAATCTCTGACTTTCTCTTTTGCTGCCAGCCAGAGAACACTCTCTGCCTTTAAAAGATTTATCTGATTGGGCTAAACCCACCTAGATAATCTCTGTATCTTAAAGTGAACTGACTTTGGATTTTAATAATTAATATCTGTATAAACCCCTCGCAGCAGGACCCAGATTGCTGTATGATTGAATAACTGGGGACAGGAATCTTAGGGGCCAGCTTTAAAATTCTACCCATCACAGTAGATAAATGGACCTGTGTTATTGCAAGTTTTTTTACATTTTACATAAAATGGTGCAATATTAACTTGAAATAGACTATGAAAAGTTAAGGATGTATATTGTAGTTCTTACAGCAACCATAAAAACTGTAATTCAAAGAGACATAGCTAACTGAGTCACAAAAAACAATGGTGAACTAGCACCTCTTGTATTATCCCGGACAGAGCTACAGCCCATTTTACTAAGAATGGAAAAACAAGCACCACATGTACTCACCATCAAATTGGTATTAACCGATCAACACTTATTTGCATATATGGTAGTAACATTCACCGCATGTCGGGCAGGTGGGGCAGAGAGGCAGGGATGGGTATGTACACATCTAATGGGGGCGGTGTGCACTGTCTGGGGGATGGACACACTTGAAGCTCTGACTCCGGACAAAAGCAATATATATAACCTAAACATTTGTACCCCGGTAATATTCTGAAAAACAAAACAAAGAGACATAGTTAAAAAGCCAAAAAATTCTAAAAATTATTTATTTAATCCAAGTAAAATCAGGAAAAGAGGAGCAGAGGAACAATAACAGAGGAGACAAACAGAAAACACATAGAGAAATGGTTAAACACTACTCAGAAATAAAATGAGTGACCTGTTGATATATACAATAATATGAATGAATCCCCAAATTCATCCACCATAAGCCTCAGAAAAGACTGTATATTATATAATTTCATTTATATAAATTACTAACATACTAAAAATAACCTATAGTGGAAAAAATCAATAGTTGTTGCCTTTGGGAGGGATGTGGGGATTTATTGGGAAGTGACATGAGAGAATGTTTTGGGGCGATAGTAATGTTCTGTATTTTGAAAGAGGTTTGGGTTGTGCACGTGTATGCATATGACAGGTGTCATCAAATGGTACACTTAAGATCTGTGCATTTCATTGTATGTAAATTTACTTCAAAAGAAAAAAAGTAAGTTAATATTAACTGTAGTTGAAACATGTGCTAAAATATTTATGGTGAAATGTACTTACATTCGCAACTTACTTGCATAAAAATAAGGTGAATTGATGAATAGAGAGGTGGATAAATGATAGCTATGTAATAAAACATTATAATCAAATATCAATTGTAGAGTCTATCTAGTGAATATGTAGTATAAAATCCTTTCAACATTCCTGTATGTTTGAAAACTTTCATAAGGAAATATAGGTAAAAAAATAAGGTACAATAAAACATTTTCAGAGAAACAAAAGCTGAGAGAATTTGTTACCAGCAGACCTGTGGTGTGAGAAATGCTAAAGGAAATCTTTCAGGTGGAAGGAAATTGATACCAGATGGAAATTTAGATCTATAGAAAGAAAAGAAGACCAATGGAAATGGTAAAGAGAAATTTTTTTTCTTTATTTTCTATATTCCTTAAAGCCAATTGACTGTTTAAAGCAACAATGATAATAGTGGATTGTGGCACTTAAAATATATGTAGAAATAAAATCTACAAAAATAATAGTACAAAGGGCAGGAGGGGTATAAATAGAATTATACTTTGTAAGTTTCTTCATTATACAGAAAGTGGTATAATATTGATTCTAGGCAGACTATGACAAAGATGTATATTTTAATTTTGAGGGCAATCACAGGACAAACAAAAATAGTTATAGCCAAAAAGGCAATAAAGGAGATACAATTACACAACTAAAAAATGCTTGATTAACTCAAATAAAAGGGTAACAAAGGAAAAAAGAACAGAAAACATAAGTAGAAAATAAAAATTACATTAAATATAAATGGATGAAACATGCTGTTTACAAGGCAGAGATTGCTAGATTGGATAAGAAAGTAAGACTCAATCCTATGCTGTTTAAGAGATACACACTAGAACTACAAAGACAAAAACAGGTCATAGTAAAAGGAAGAAAAACATATACCATACAAATACTAAGCTTAAGGAAATTGGTGTTATACCAATTTATAACTAGTAGGCTATATAAAAATCACATGAGGAACATTATTAGAGATAAAAGGGGTCATTCCATAGTCAGAGGCTGCATTTTAGTTTAAATATCTCTACAAACGATTCTGAATTTCAGCCATATTGGTGAACTATTTGTCTAAACCTGTTTTATATTTGAGGCTTGTATTTTTTTCTCTTTTCCTCTCATCTCTCATTTATCTCCTTCCTCTTTAATATCGTTCATTTGCTATAAAGTACTTTTTTAATTTTCATTTCATGAAAAACTTCTTTGCAAAGATAAAATCAATTTTAAAGAATTGCTAGTAGTTCCATACTCCTAACAATGGGTCTGCCTTCTTTTCGTCCTGTTCCCCTGCAGTCCTGGTCCACAAGCATATGCAGTTTTTATAAGTGAAGTTAAAGCCTGGATACAATTTTGTGTCTGGTTATCTACCAGTAAATATCATTTTGTTTCAGTAAAACACTTTGTTTATACTGCATGTATTATGGCAAGGTTTTTCAACCTTGGCACTATTGACACCTTGCACTAGATAATTATTTATTTTTGGGAGCTGTCTAGACATTGTAGGATGCTTAGTAGCACCCCTGACCTCCACCCACCAGGATTCCAGGAGGCCCCAATCTCCTAGGTGTGACAATCAAATATGCCTCCAGACATTGCCAAATATTGTCTGAGAGGCAAAAGGATCCCTGGTTTAGAACCACTGAATTCTAGGAATCATTTTTATTGGCTGCCTAAAATTATATATATTTAGTCGATGACTCATATATTGCCAAATTATTTCCCATTCGTGGACATCTGTGTTTTTTCCAACATTTTGCTATTCTAAATTCTACTACGAGAGGAATGCTCATAGACGTTTCTTTCTTTTAGACCATTTATTTCCTTTATTAAATTCTTGGAAGTGGGATGGATGGGTTAAAGGGCATTTGACCATTCTTTTGGGGCCTTTGGGGAGAAGAGTGATCCAAAGCTTAGGCTCTCCATGGTCTCATGCCCTAAATTAGTCCCCTGCCAGTATAAATCACCTGAATCATTTAGGGCCTATCTGTGTCACTGAGAAAAGTGCTCAATGACTTATACATTTTGGTGCTGTGTCAACAAATTAGTTATCTGAGCTATAAATTACTGCAATGATCCATAAATCAGATCCATATTATATAAATCAAAAGACACTGATGTACAATGGGAATTTAAGAATACTAATTTTTAAAACACATTATGATAGATTAGGACACGCAATAAAGGCAAACTGTGGCACATCCATCAATGCCTCCACACCCAGGGAAATATTAAATGCCCAGACTGGCAGGGATGATGCTGGGAAGTAATTTAATGTCGACAGACTCTGCATGGAAGGAGAATGTGGGAAAATGTTAGTAGTTCCTGCAAAACAAAGACATTGCTGATATATATTTTAACTTTCAAGAAACTTCTAAAGTGTAGTTTTCCTCTTGTGTATTTTTCCTCCAAGTGTCTGGTGTCACCAGGTCTAGGGTTGAAACACGGGTTTAGAAAGTAGCCAAGCTTTTTCCTGCCTCTTGTGTATGCTGCTTCCCCAGCCCAGAATTCCCTCCAGTTCTCTCCTCTCCACTACTTTATATTAGTCCTCCAGTTCTCAATTTGCATGTCCCTTCCTAAGGAACACCTTCCCTGACACCCCCAGCTGGATCAGGTCATCCTTTCCTGGGCTCCTGCAGCTCCCAGCTCCCCGTCGTGTCTTATGTCCCACTCCCATTCGTTATTCACGTGTACGCTGCGCTCCCTCGCTTGAGCATCGGCTCCAGAAGGAAAACAACAGTATCTGTCTTGTCTTCTGCTGTAACTCAGCACGTACTACATTGTCTGGTGCAGAGTACACATGCAAGAGTGTTTATGGAATAAATGAATAGACAGGAGAAAGGAGGATCCCACAGCTGGAGGCTGAGGCTGGGACCCTGTCCCTGACAGATGCTGGATCAGTGATGTAAGAGCAATAGTTTCTAAACAAACATCTTTAGCTGTTTTTACTTTATTTCAGCATATTACAGGGGTACAAATGTTTAGGTTACATATATTACCTTTGCCCTTCCTGAGTCAGAGCTTCAAGTGTGTCCATACCCCAGACAGCGCACACCGCACCCATTAGGTATGAATATACCCGAAATACCCATCCTCTCCTCCCCCCACCTCCCACCCAACACCCGATGAATGTTACTGCTACATGTGCATTTAAGTGTTGATCAGTTAGTACCAATTTGATGGTGAGTACATGTGGTGCTTGTTTTTCCATTCTTGTGATACTTCACCTAGTAGAATGGGCCTCAGCTCTACCAGGAGAATACAAGAGGTGCTAGATTACCATTGTTTTTTGTGGCTGAGTAGTACTCCATAGTATACATATACCACATTTTATTAATCCACTCATGGATTAACGGGCACTTGGGTTGTTTCCACATCTTTGCAGTTGTGAATTGTGCTGCTATAAACATTTGAGTGCAGATGTCTTCTTTATAGAATGTCTCTTTTTCCTTTGGGTAGATGCCCAGTAATGGGATTGCTGGATCAAATGGTAGTTCTACTTGTAGCTCTTTGAGGTATCTCCATATTACTTTCCACAGAGGTCGTACTAGTTTGCAGTCCCACCAGCAGTGTATGAGGGTTCCTATCTCTCTGCATCCACGCCAACATTTAGTGTTCTGGGACTTTTTGATAAAGGCCATTCTCACTGGGGATAAGTGGTATCTCACTGTGGTTTTGATTTGCATTTCCCTGATGATTAGAGATGTTGAGCATTTTTTCATGTTTGTTGGCCATTATTCTACCTTGTTTTGAAAAGTTTCTGTTCATGTCCTTTGCCCACTTTTAATGGGATTGTTTGATTTTTTTCTTGCTGATTTTCCTGAGTTTTGTATAGATTCTAGTTATCAGCCCTTTATCGGATGTGTAAGTAGCATGTGAATATTTTCTCCCATTCTGTAGATTGTCTGTTTGCTCTTGTGGTTTTATGAAAACTTATCAAATGTTCTAACAAAGGCATGCTTGGGGGTTAGATATAGTTGAAAAAGTTGCATACTTCATTGCCCTCTAGGAGGGTTGAGATTGCACATTACCATAGCAAAGGCTCTGCAGGGTCTTCTAGTTAAAACTGTTAAATATTAGTATTTTTAAACTGAGGTTAGGGTTTCCAAATGGGGGGAGGCTATCTGGGTTGTGAGTTTTGCTGAATCAGACCACCACCACCCACTGATCAATACAGATTTATTAGGTGTTTCATGGGCTCCCCATTCTGGACAAGGTCATGCCAAAGACATGGGCTTCACAATCTTTTGCTATGAAGAGATGGTGTCTTGTTGGGGATACACATACTTACCTGCAGCTGGAATCTTAGAATTCTTGAGCACAAAACAAGAGTTTTTTTTTCTCCAACCACAGCCTTCAAGTGTGTTTTTTTGTTTTTTGCTTTCCCACCCCTTGACAACAGTTCAGACAAATCTGGTAATTTTGTGGTCCCTTTAGCTGTAGCAATGGTCATTTCGACAATTGAGATTCGCATTCAGGCAACAAAAGTTTCTTTGGGTCAAATCAACTTCAGCCTCCCTCTCTTCTGTCTAAACTTCTCCCTACCCTCAGCTCAGCCTTGTCTGTAACTCAGGGCATCTTTCATTCTCTCTTCATTTTTAGGATCTTCTTGGGTGGGCAAGAGGAGGGAGGATTAGAAGAAAAGGGCCAAAACCTCTTCATGTAATGGGCCCTGCTGGTTTCTTCTGGAGCTGGCTGTGGATGGTCTCCAGGCCCAGGCAGGGATGTGCTTGCTCTCCTGCAGGTGTGTGTGTGGGCTTTTCGGAAGCCCCTCAGAAGGGGCCTCCTCACTGCACAGGCCTCTGGCCTGTGGCCCGTGTCCCCTGCTCCTGCCCACAACACAGTCTCTTCCTGCTGGGGCCCTTTGCCCTGTGAGAGGTAAAACTTTGCTCTTCCAAACTCTGTGGATCTCTTGCCTCAGGAGGGCTGCTCTGCTCAGCCCCCCCACCTTCAGAATTCTCCAGGCGGGCCCAGGAGACTATGGCTCCCAAGAAGAGTCTCCCCACACGCTTCAGTAGGGCAGCCTTAGGGCCGGCCGGGGATTTGGGCAAGCATCTGACTGGACAGGGCGGCCAGGCTGCCTTTCTGCGGCATCCTCCACCTCTCCGAGCGGCGCCCCCACCATGGGCTGTGCTTCTGAGCCAGGCAGGAAATCTCGTTCGCCCTTCTGTTCGTGAACAGATGAATCGATGGCGTCAGATAATACGCGGCAATCAATGGACTTGGCTTGGGGGGTCTCCACTCTGCCCAGGGGGTGTTCAGAGACAGGAAAGGACGAAAGGCTGGGAGTTTGGGGCCTGCAGGAGCGAGCTGGGGCCTGAGCTGAGCCTTGAGGGAATTTTTTAAAAAGTAAAATTGCTTTATAAAAGTTATACATGTTCTTTAAACAAAACAACCGCAAAATAAAATTCCCTTCTCTCCAGACTTGCTTCCCTAGGATACTACCTTCTCATGGTTTGCTCTGTAAACTTCCAAATCTTTTTTTTAAAAGGTACATATAAACACACATATCCAAACCACAAATAAAGAACAAAGTTTTTTTTTTTTTAAGAGCATCCCAGTTGTATTGGCTTGAGTGATGTCAAACAGTCATTCTTCAAATATCTGTGTGCTTCTGTGGCTTGGGGCGACACCGTGCTGAGGCAGGGAGCAGAGGGATGCTGTCTTCGGCCTGGAGAAACAGGGCCGCCGTGCAGGCTGTGCTCTGTCTGGGAGCACCTGCCCCAGGGCCGAGTGCGGCTGAGAACCAGCCCATGTCATGTTGCGCAACCACACGCCCTGGCTGTGCGCGTCTGGGGAAGGGACTCCGGAGGCAGGGAGGCCTTTTCCTAATTATGACAAAGGCACTGGTTCCTCAAGGAAGTTCCAGATTACAAGTGGAGCCAGAGAAGGAAACTGACCAGCCTAACACTGGAGCAAGGCTGGGTATGACCCAAGGCCGTGTGTGCAAAGAAATAGGAGAACTTTATACCACGGAAGCACAGCGGTGAGGCCAGGGACCTCTGGGGACTCAGAGGACATATGCTTCCCCCTCCTGGAAGTCCAGCTGGGGAAGTCGCACACCTGAAATGAATGTGAACAAATGTCAAACAGAGTGTAGGATTCAGCTGGTATTTTAGATACTGGACATCTATCTGGGGACATGCTCTTCCAGGCTTTCTGAGGGTCAACGTCCTTCCTCTGCTCAAAACCCTTCACTGGTCTGTTTTCCATCACCTCCAGGAGAAAGAAAACCCAAACTTCTTGTCAGGACATGTAAGGAGAGACCTTTGAGATCTGGCCCCTGCCCATTGCTCCAGACTCATTTTCTGGCCCTTGGGAGCTTCTAGGGCCCTCCCCTGACATGGAGCCACTGAGTGCACCTGCCCTCGTGGCTCTGCAGTCTCGTGGCCATGGCACATGCCTCTCTCTCCGTCTGGATGCCTGTATGTGCCCATTGCCAACTTGCCCCCAGTGGCCCCTTTCTCTCTCTGGCTAGCTCTTCCTTGGTTCCTCACTGTGGTGATGGCCATAAGGTTTGGGAATTTCTTCCCAAAGACCACCATTAATCTTTCTTTTGGCTTACGTGAAATTGGGAGCAACCTAGCTGGTGATGTGCTCTTTCCTACTCATTCATTCCTGAAACTTCTCAGGCAGATGGAAGAGGAGAAAGGAGGTCCAGAGAGGGAGCCCTGTCTGGGTCTCAGAGAGGGAGGCCTGCAGGAAGACATAGTGAGTCTTTGCACAAATTAAACTTTACATGCAGTGACAAACCATTACATGCTCTGCTGGGGTAGAAAATGGCATTTTTCTCTAAGCTCCGTTATGTTTGAAAGTTATTTGAATAATAGTGTACTTGTACATCCAAATCAATTCCTTGTTAGAATAACTCTGTCTGTTTAACGCACAGTCTTTCAGGGTGCACATACTTAATCTTGACGGAATATCATTCCATTTTCTGACACCATTCAGCTTCATTGTTCAGCTGTAGTTGGAATTAACATGAATGAGTCCTTAATTGTGTTTTGTGAATCAAAACCTCAAAAAAAATTCTAAATTTTCCTGAAAAAGAAATTATATTTCTTGCATATGATGCCTTCTGGGTACCCTGAAAGCCTGAGATTGCCTCTGTCAGCTGAGCAGGTTAGGACTTTTGTGCCTGTGCTCGCTGTGAGTGATGGATGGATTTTCTTTTTTGAGGAAGGTGGATGATGAAAAATAGTGACCTCTCTGCTTGCGCGGGGCCCTTCCATCTTCTCTTGCCACCCCCATCTCCTGATTTGTGAAATTCATCAGATGTGTCCCCCTTCCCATGGCTGCTCCAAACAAAGCAGTAAAAACCTATGGAGCCAGACCAAGGGGAGCTACCTGCATGTATCCAATTGTGTTAACTTCCAATTAATGAGCTTTTTCTGCCCTGTTCTCAGCTTCCTTTGATGGATGATATAGGACAGTGATAGCTGAAACTCTCCACAGTATTTCTCGTAGCTCGTTGATGACGATATTGCCCAGTAAATCCGTAGACCCTGTTTGGAGAGCCACATGAAAAATTGAAGACTTGAATACAAGAAAAGAATTGTTTCATCCAAGAAACTACTGTGCTTGAGTTTTCATGGACAGATTCAATTTTGTAATTGATAGTCTTCCTTTGGTTTCCAGGAGACTCAGAGCCATATTTGCAGTCCAGGTTTTAGCAGCATATGACCCAGTGAGGCCCATATTTATGTGTACTGTCTCTTGAGTCATCTTTCTATTTTATTTACACTTCTTTCTGATTTTTATTGGATCTTACCTATATTCATATCTCTAGCTCTAGCCCCTTCTACCAAGCACACAAATTGAATGGAACCCAACATGGTGTTCACAGGACACAAGTGTTGATATGTATTTATTCTTTTCTGCTGCTATCCCATCAGACCTGCTCTGTGGACCATTCTTCCTTGCACCTTGAATTAAATAGCTGCAAAGTTCCATAACTTTTCTTCTTACTATTAAGTAAAAAACATCCTTTGTTCACTTTCAATCACAAAAATGGTCTTTTTTTTTTTTAACAGTTTCAATGTTTGCCCCTGAGTAGTAATCAAAATTCAGAATTACTTTTAAGTTTAAACTTCTCTAGCATTGAGCCTACTCAGGATGGGAAGACTTGTTGAGCAGAAAGACTGGGGGTGCAGTCAGCATCTACGGTCAGCCTCCTGTTTCCCCTGAATTGCTCTTCTAACCACTCTCACCCTCTTCCCCAGACTGCCTCTTGCTCCACCCCAGCATGGTGGAAGATAGGAATAGGAAAGCTCTTACCTGCTGAGGTTGCCTTGTCCTAAGAGAAAAGGAAGTCTTGGTCTTTCCAAAGTGACCCCTCCAGCTTCCATGATGAAGTCCTGGGGCTGGAATGCAGCACACACCTCTGCCAACTGTGGGTGGAGGGCAGTTTTCTCCCAGGTCCTTTCATACATGCCAGCCTCTCATATATGCCTTTACACCTAGGTGGTACAGCCGTCTCTGTGCCTGTCATACACCAAAGACACAGGCCAATCTCCATGATTGGTTCTTGCAATATTCTTTTGGATTTTCCTGACTTCTCAATTTAGCCATAGGCCAGTTTATCAGCCAGGCAAGAGATGAGCACTCAGAGTGTAGCTGAGGAGGTTTAGCGAAGGGACTGTGGACAGCGGCTTGGGCAGGGCGAGGACGAAAGATGGTCAGGCTCCCAGACACTAGCGCCATGCCCTGAAAGGGGTGGGAGAGGGAATAGTGCACTGGAGTTGTGCAGGACAGGCCCCTGGATAGGTATGGTGCTAAAAGGAACTAGCCAGAGCCAAAGGACTGGCCAGGTGGGGGTGTGTTACGGGTTGAACTATGTCCCATCAAAAGATACACTGAAGTCCTAGTATCTGTGAATGTGACCTTTTTTGGAAGTGGGGTCTTTGCAGATGAAATCAAGTTAAGATGAGGGGATTAGGGTGGTCTTTGATCCAATATGATTGGTATTCTTCTAAGAAGTAGGATAAAAGAGGCAGACTGACACCCAGAGAGGAGAATACCCCATGAAGATGGAGGCAGAGGTTGGAGTGATGTATCTGCAAGCTAAGGAACATCTCTGCAACTCAAGAAGCCATCATCACCTCTCGGCGTCAGTCATCTTTTGCCACGGTCACACCCTTGTTATCACTTGGATATCTCAAACTACGCTCACACTCTAACTACACCTTGCATCTTCCTAGCACTCTCCCTGGGTTCCTCCCACAGCACCTGATTTTCAACTCCTTGGTCCTTCTATTTCTTTGGTATTTATTCACTGACTTCCCAATCCAGTCCTAGCTCTGGGGTCCAGCACGTCCATCTCTGTCTCTTGCCAATAGCTTCCATTCCTTTACCTAATTTGTCCTTCAGATTGCAGCTAACCCCATCCACGCTGGCTCGGTCCGGCCCTACACCTTCTCCACTCCCTTGCCTGGGCTGCCTGCCAAGTGCTCCTGGGCACAGACACACAATTTTGCTAACTGGGTCAACAGAACTCATGGCCTGATGCCCGGGTTAGGTGTTCAACTGTGCATGGAAAGAACGTGTGCTGGGTAGTGCTCTCCTCTGTTCCTCTCAGAAGCTCTTTTGCACTTTGCCCCTCTCTTCAAACCCCCTGTGCTGATAACTCTCCCTTCACCATTGGAGGTTGGCGTGGCCTCCCGCTGAGCAGAGCCAGTACATGCTCAGAAGGGGATTCTTGCCCCACCTTCCAAAACTTCCTGAACCTCTGCCCAGCTTTGTCTCCTTCCCCTGGTTTTGCAGGAAAAAATCTCTCTTCTGGACCGCTTGCCGCAGCTGGGTCTTAATTGTCCGCTCTTGGCATTTGTGTATTCTGTTCCCTCCACCTGACTAACACCACTCATCCTTCTCCCCTTGGAAGGGTCCTTTGATCACCCTTCCCCTCCTCTTTTCATGAGCTGGGCAAGACCCCCTTTCAGTTTGTCCATCGTTAAGGTCAGTTCTATGACTTCATGAGCTCAGGCATGAGGCCCATGGGGGTCAGGGTGGGTGAGAATCGGGGTTCCCCACACCCTCTTTTACTCATGCACCAAGTTGTGTCCTGCTCCAAATTTCCACTTGGTGTATCTTACAAACCTTGGCAGCTGAGCAGAAATGGAGTTTTCTGAATTGTCATTAACATTGACCTTTTTAAAAAAGTCCGGCACGAAGCAAAGAGGATTTGTCTCTTAATTTCAACTCTACAAGCTTTCGCTGGAGAATTGTGTTTGGAGAGCTTGCTCTTTGTAAGCCTATTATGAAAATAATACAGCTACATAATTGTAGGGGGAAAATGAAATTTTAGTCTCATTCTGTGATGGCCTTGAGGGAAAAGAGAAGCACATAGAAAATTCTCTGCTTAGGAAAAATAACCAGAATCTCCCCAAAATGCTATGTAATTTAGTTGTGAGGTGTTTTGAGAAAAGGAAAAAAGGTCTATTTATTTTAAGCCCCTAAAGAAATATCTTCATGGAGAGATTATCCTATCAAAATTTATTTTAAGGAATTATTTAAAGAACATCAGTTTTTACTACTCATTAATCAGATTTCATTTGATGTTACTTTGGTTTGTTTTTAGTTATGGGTAATTATTTCAAGACTGCTGATTGCCTGCTATAAAGGATTGGGTTTTATGTTATAAAAACATTTCAAATGATCTAGCAGCCCAAACACTGTTGGGGAGGACCGGGAGAGTTCTGGGAGGCAAATTGCTTGAAAGTCGATTGGGCTTGGTCTGGGCTGTGACAGAGAAGGATGAAAATGGTGCTGCTCAGGGGGTGTGCTCTCAGAGACGGAATATTCTTCAAATGCAGCAGTTTTAAAGGCGGCAGTGGATTGGACTGGATCTCCAGAGATGGAGTGTGGGCCGCTTTTGAGGAGGCCTGACGCCGCAGCCTGCTGGAGAGCGGCACTGTGCACCCACCCCACCTCCCGGGGCTCCAGGAAGCGCCCAGATGGAAGGGCAAATCCTTACACGTTCCCAACATTTCTTTCTGGCAGGAATTATGCCCCTAATTTTCCGAATGTCAACATGAAGGCAGATCTGACGGGCAAGCAGACAGGAGAGCAGCAGCACAGACAGGGATAACCCCCGTGGCGTAGGCAGAGGTAACCTCGGTCAATCCATCTGATTTGTGGTGGCAGGACCTTGAACAAGTCACTTAAATGCTCCAAGTCTCCATTTTCTCACGTGTACATCGGGAAAAATAAGAATACTTGTACATTATAGGGCTGTCACTAGGAATCAATGAAATACTGCACACACAGCATTCAGCCTGGTGCATGGCCATTACCGTTAGTGTCTGTTAAATGGGCTGATATTCCTCCTCTCAGACTTAATTGTTGTGACAATGACATAACTTAAATGAAGGACTTAGGGGTACACAACGGGCCCTCAATATAGGGTGGCCGTTAGTGTAAATATCAGTAACTATGTCCAGGAATGTTTTTGCTCAAGTTCTTGTCCTCCTTCCTGAGCTCACCTCTGCCCACTCCCCTCCTCACTCATGGTGCTCCAGCCACCCTGGCCTCTGTCTGTCCCCAGCTCTCCAAGCCCATTCCCCCCTTGCCTGTCCCTTGCATCTGCACTCGGTGGCTCTTCCTCATCACTTGTGTCTCAAGTCTAAAGTCATCTCTGCAGAGTCCACCCGGGATAAGGAATCTCCACTGCCAACTGCCCCTCCCTCCCAGCCACAGTCTAGCCCATGTGATGGGGCAGGTACCAGCATTAATTCATTTATTTTCTCTCTTCTCCCACTAGACTAGCTGTTCTATGACAGCAGGATCTGTCTACTGCTGCTCCCCAGGGCACAGGACAATGCCTTGCATAGATTAGGTGCTCAGAAAATACCTTCTCCACCTTCACCCTGTTGAGTTCCCATTCGGAGGCCCCCTAAGGGGATTTATTTTGGAGTCAACATCTTGGAGCCTTGAGAATGCTCAGTGTTTCCTGGAACAGACCATATATGAAACCTCACAGCACTGGGAACTAAGGGTGTGCAGGAAAAAAATCTCCCCAAAGAAAAAAGAAGCTGAATCTGCAATTAGGTCTTGGGGAGACTGTGTTGGACAGAAGAGGGAGTTCTGTCTCACAGGAGGGAGGCGGTGGTGGCAAGATCTTCTCAGGGTGCTCTGATGCCCAGGGAGAGAGGAGAGGAAGACCCCCCACTCACTTCCTGGGGTGGGTGCCATGGACATTGCTGCACACAGCAGTGCCATTGGGTGGCTCTGGCCAGGGGTCTGTCTCCCGGGGCTGGGCTCCTTCAGCAGGGGAGGGAGGTAGGAGAGAGCAGTAGAGACCCAGGCCACAGCTGCGGAAGGGCAGTGCGTGGGCCCCAGCAGCGATGTAGTCTAGAAGATGTGGATGGCCTCAGGGATAACCCAGAGGGTGCGGGAGAGACAGGAGAGAAGGGGACAGTGTTGAAGGTGAAAACAGACATGGTCAAAATAGAGGGAGTGGAGGGAGCCAGATGAATCTCTGTGTCTAATGGGTATAGGAAATCCATCCATCCATCCATCCATCCATTCAAATATTTATTATTCCTTCCTCCCTCCCTGCCTCTTTCTCTCCTTTCCTTCTTCCCTTTCTTCTCATCTTTCTTCTTTCCTCCTTCTATCCATCACTCAGTCTAAGGCCAATCACCTGCTGGCTGCTGGGGGCACAAAGAAGTGCCTAACCCAAACCTTTAATGAGTGAGTCCAATTGAGAAGGGGAGAAACAAGCAGGGGAGAAACAAGATGGAACATGAGGCACCTTTATAAAGGTGCTTCTTCCTCAAGTAAAAAGAAAAAAATCAATAAGTATGTATACTGTTCCTCCTGAACAATGGTGCCCAGCAGCCAGGTCTCTGCCGGGGGGAGTTTTCCAGAGCCCTGGCAGGCAGTGCTGGGGCTGCAGGAACATGCCCACCTGCCCTGCTCTGGATGCTGACGTGTGCTCTCTGAGATCTCTGCCTGCCCCTCAGCTCTTGGTTCAGAGGCCACCGAGTCAGGACCAGAGTCACAAGCAAGACACTGGGAGTGGAACTGCATCTCCTAGAGCAATGGAGGGCAAGAGAAGTAAGATCAGGAGAGGGCACACTGCACACGTGGTGAGGCAGTGACAGCACATGGCCCTCCTCCCCTGCACGTGCACACAGCTGGCTGTGCCTGTGCTGGCTCATTGCTGCTGCCTCAGGACACACACAGCTGGGAGGTCTAGAGTCTGCACACTCACCAATGTGCTCTCAGGTAAGTGAGTTTATGTCTAAGATCTCAGGAGCATTTTTTAGGTGTGGTGCCCTTGTACACAGTCAGAATGTCCACCAATAGCCGTGCAGACAAGTAAAGACATATTGATGAAAACAACGTGACACGTGCTAAGACAGAAGTGAGTGCCAGATTGAAAGGGAGCAGAGAGGGTGGTACTAATGTCGCTCCCCGAGGCCCCTCAAATGCACTCGTATGGACCATGCTGGGGCCTTCCGGATTCTGTAAAGAGCTTCGCAGGCTGTCAGGGTGACTCCCTCTCCCCTCTGTCCAGTGTGCCCTGACTTGGCCCCACCTGCCTTTGCATCTTGGTCCCACCTTGCCTGGCTTTGTTGGGGTGGGGTCTTGGTTGTGGGCTCCCCGCCTGGCTCTGCCTAGCAGGCCCTGAAGACTCTGGCTCAGCTCCTGTGCCACATCCATGGACAGGAAGCACCACCGTGCCTACTCCTGCCGGAGCCCTGACAACCCCAGCCCCACTTGTTGCAGCCTGACATGGTGACTGCTCCTTAGCCCTTGCCCCTGGAAGAGCAAACAGGAAGCAGCAGGTCTGTGCTTCAGAATGTCCCTGCTTTCCTTACCCAGTGTGCCGCCCTGGGAGGTGTCACAGCCCGCAGGTGGAGCTGACGATCTTGGGACCGAGGGGCTACAAGCTGGAACCAGAGAGGTGAAGGAAACATTGTGATTGAACCCCCACACAGTGGATGATGCCAGCATTTGCACCAGCCAACACGTCACAGAGCAAGCTCTTGAGGGATTCCGTGTTTGATTTATAAAAGTTTACCACGAAGAATTGATTGGAGCTGACGGTGGATTGCTGCTGCTGGACTGTCTCAACGTCTTCCTGGAGAAACTCTGTGCAGGTCATTCTTCTTGCTGATAAGAATCGCCGCTCTGTTTATCTGTGTGCCTGGGAATAAAGAGTCAACACTGCCAGGGAACATTGTCCTTGCTGGAGAAAATCCTGTCTTCCTTAAGATGTATGTGTGTTCTCCAGGTGACTTATCACGGGTCCTCCTGGGCCCACAGCTGCCGTTGCATTCCTGACACTCTGTCTTGGAGCTAGAGCTTAAATGGGGCAGCGCGACTATCTGCAGGGGCCTCGGTGTCTCCAGAGCTGAGGGGGGTGCGATTGCATGAAGCCTCTTCCTGCCCACACATCATGGCTTGCTGTCTGTTTCCTAATGCTTCAAACGAAGTAGTTCTACCAGAATATGTACATGTATTAGAAAGTAGAGTAGAATAGTGGGGAAAAATATAATAAAACAAAAAACATAGATTCTAGGCCAAGACCTGGGTTTGAGTCTTGAAAATATCTACAGCCCTAGTAGCTGTATGATTTGGCCATTATGATGGACAGAATAACGGCCCAGCGAAGGTGTCCACACCCTATTCCTAGGACTTGTGCATGTGTTACCTTACGCGGCAAAAGGGCCTTTGCAGATCTGATAAGGGGAGGGTATTCCGGATCATCCAGGCAGTCCCCATGTAATCACAAAGGTCCTTACAAGATGGGTGTGGAGTCGGAGAAGGAGATGTGGTGATGAAAGCAGGGGTCAGAGAGAGGGACAGACAGACAGACAGAGACAGAGAGATTGGAAGGTGCTACGCTGCTGGCTTTGAAGATGGAAGAGGTGCCATGACCCAAGGGATGCAGGAGGCTTCTAGAAGCTGGAAAAGGGAAGAAATGTATTGTTTCCTAGAGCCTCTGAGGGAGTGTGGCCCTGCTGACACTTCAGTTTTAGCCCAGTGAACCCGTCTAGGCTCAGACCTCCACAACTGTAAGATAATAAATGTGTATAGTTTTAAGCCCCTCGGTGTGTGGTACTTTGTTACAGCAGCAATAGGAAACCAATACAGGCATGTGGCTTCACCTCTCTTAGCTTCAGTTTGCTCATTTTTGATAAGAGAAGAGAAGGCAAGCTAGGAATTGCTGTCCCTGTAAGGGTGTTGTGTGGACAAAATGAAGGAGTGACTTTGCTGTGGTCAGCAGGGTGGAAGAGGGAGGAGGGAGCTGAGAAAGCTCTTCACTACCAGACCCTTTGGCAAGAGCTTCTCAAACTCTCTGTGGTGAAGGCCCCCTTCCTCCAGTTTTTAATAAATTTCAATCCATTGTGGATCGATGTTTTTGTAAAATACAATAAAAACGAATCGTTAGAAAAAATGAAATAAAAAGACACACAAAACCCAAACTCCATTTTTTTAAATCATTAGATTCAACAGTCACAGAATCATTCTGTGTAACTGCTCTGAATGTTTCTAGATGCATACTCTCACTGTCTGTGCTCACCCTACTTTCTGTGGATGGGTAGCAAACAGTTTGGTGACTGTCCCTGGTCCTGGTCCACACTCCGAGTCTCTTGTTCCTAGAGGTATGCAAAAGTTGCAGGCAAGGCCCAGGGAAGTCAGATTGCTTTACAGATGAGGCGAGGGCCAGTATGAATTTTGAAGTATGAATACGGGATTATGAAAAAGAGAAGACAAAAAACAGAACAGGAGAACAGTATGTTGAAAGGCACTGAGGCGAGGGGCGTGTCATGCCTCAAATGGGAACTTGCAAGATGGTGCCTTTGATGGACAATATGCTGAAATTTGACCTGCGCTAGGGCCTAGATAAAGTGGAGAATAAAACATGCTGCAGCAGGAATGATAACATCAGCTCTCAGCTGAAAGCCCCTCAGAATCTTCCCCCTGCCCTTAGGAACAAGGAACAGCTCTTAGTGGGGCACAGAGCCTCCCCGGCTCTGCCTCTAGGTGCGGCCTCCCAGGCCTTGCCCCAGCCCCAGTGCTGCAGGCCCCCCGGGGCTTCCTTCCCGTCCTCACTGTCTCATCTGCTCCAGCACCCACTATTCTGTTTCTCGGACCAGCATGTGGTTCCAGGTTTCTCCTTGCTGGGCCAACTTCTATGTATCCCTCAGGTCTCAGTTTGAATGACATTTCCTCAGGGCACTTTCTTCTTACCTCTTAGCTTTTGTCCTGTTATATGTTCCAATAAGCACCTAAGATAGGGTTTTTCCTATCTTAGTGCTCAGTAATTATCTAACAGATAAATGAACAAGTACACAGCAGTTCTCTCTCCCTAGCACGTACCACAATTACAATGAAAACTTTTGTGTATTTATCTGTTTAACGTTGGTATTCTCATTAAACTATAAGATGTATGAGGTCAGGGATCATGTATTTTTTGCCCTCCGTGTTGCCTCACACATAGTAGATGCTCAATAAACAACACTGAATGAATATGTGAGTGATTGAAAGGATGAGTGAAGAGCGGTGGGTGGGCTTGGTGGGGGATGCCCAAGGGGAAGAGTGTGATTGTTTCCTCGGAGTTGTCTAAGAGCAGCTCAGCAACAATGGCTGATATTCAGAGGGCTCCCTCCTCCCCAAAGCCTTCTGCTGTGATTGATGGTGAGACCCAATGATCACAAGAAATGAAGGAGCTTTTCAGATGAAAAGAAGAATTGGCTAAGGGAAGTTTACATTTTCCAGAGAAACAAAGTCATATCTTTTCCAAAGCAACCAACCTATTTATGCTCAGTGATTTTATTTTGGGAGTGCCCTGGACATTTTACTCAGGTAGCCACAGAAGAATCGCATTCAGTAAGGCTCTGTTCCATAATAGTAAACAAAATAAATGAACAAATAAAACCTGTAATAAAAAAGTTAACCAATAGCAACAACCAACCAACCCAAATGCAGAAAACAATTAATCAACCAGAAAACATCAACAGATCCTTTCTTAACAACTTCCTCCTGGACCCATGCAAAATACAGAACAGCAGGGTCTCCCATGCATTAAGTGCTTCATATATGTTAGCAGATATGACTTTTGTCCTCTAACATGCAGATCATATCCCATGGTCCTGGCTTGGCAGGATCTACGACTTCTTGAAGCAAATTTAACAGCTGTGGGTGTGGGGTCTTGGAGAGATGGGACTGAGTTGGGACTGCAGATACACAATGGCTTGATGTGATGTGCCACTACGAATATGAGAACTAAGGAGGACCACCTGGCTACCTGCCAGGTGCCCCTCTGAAGCTTGTCTCCTCTGACCCATCAGATGGAAGGTAGAGTTCCAGCAAAGGGTACACAGTGAAGTGACAATGTTTTCCTCTGTTGAGTGACAATCATGGCTTCATTAGAGTGTGATTCCTCAGGGGCAGTGGGTGGTGCTTCTCTTTTGAGCCTTGATGGTCTCTAAGGTAGGGTCAGCACTCAGCCATGTCTGTTAAAGGCTCACTGACGGGCTATTCCCTATAGGCACTAGCTCACAGTCCCTGAGAGGAAAAATGATCTGGTAGAAAGAGGCCAATAAAAGGGGAATTAGGGACCTGAGAACTAGTCCTGGACCCAGGATCTCTCTGGGCCTCCCTGGATTCCACCCACTGTGCTCACTTCCTGGGGCTGCTGTGAGAATCAACCGAGTTGGCAGACACGGTCACGGAACAGAAAGTCCAAAGTGCTCCTGCGCACGGGTGATTCTCTGGTGGTGTAGGTGGAATGCATGGCATTGGCTGGAACTGTGACACAAATGTGGAGCTATGACTGTTGATAGAATTTTATTTTTTGATCCGAAACTTTCATAAAGAAGAAGGAGCCTTTTCTTTAAAGTCATAGAAACTTGATCTAAATTTTTGTACTTTTACATTTTTGAGTGCACACTATCTGTTAGGCACTGTATTAATTAAGCACTTTCCCTTATTTTCTATAATTCTTCCAATATCCCTGTGGGTTGAATTGCCCCAGATCACCAGGCGCTAAGTGTTGGCCTGGAGAGGATAGCACGATCATATAGAGTTGGCCCTGGAGCAGGGTGGGCTGGGGCTGAGTCTCGCCCTGCTGGCCTCTGTGTGACCACGAGAGAGCTGCCCGTCTCCCAGGGCTCCATTCTGCTCATCTGCAGACTAAAGGACTGAGGGACAAAGGGCCTCTCCCTAATTGTCTGGAAAATGTGTGCCCTCAGGACTGTTGGATGACCTGAAAGGGTAAAGACCTCATTTCCTTTTATTTTTTTTATTTTATTTTTTTTGAGACAGAGTCTCACTCTGTTGCCTGGGCTAGAGTGCCGTGGTGTCAGCCTAGCTAACAGCAACCTCAAACTCCTGGGCTCAAACAATCCTCCTGCCTCAGCCTCCTGAGTAGCTGGGACTACAGGTGTGCACCACCATGCCCGGCTAATTTTTCTATTTTTAGCAGAGACGGGGTCTCTCTCTTGCTCAGGCTGGTCTCAAACTGCTGACCTCAAGTGATGTTCCTGCCTCGGCCTCCCAGAGTGCTGGGATTACAGGTGTGAGCCACCACACCTGGCCTTAATTAATTTTTAATTATGATAAAATATACATAACATAAAATGTGCCATCTTAACCATTTTCAAGTGTACAGTTCAGCAGTGTTACATTCACATACTAGTGCAATCAATTTCCAAAGCTCTTGTCATCTTGCAATACTGAAACTCTGTACTCATTAAACTGCAACTCCCCATTTCCCCCTTCCCCCCAGCCCCTGGCAACCACCTTTCAACTTTACAATACCTAATATAAGTGGAATCATAACATGTTTGTCTGTTTGTAATTGGCTTCTTTTGCTTAGCATAATGTCCTCAAAGTTCAACCATGTTGTAGCCTGTAGCAAAATTTCCTTCCTGTTTAAGGATGAATAATATTCCATTGTATGTAAAACCACATTTTGTTTATGCATTGATCTGTTGGTGGACACTTGCATTACTTCCATGTTTAAATTATTATGAATAATGCTGCTAGGAACATGAGTGTACAAATATCTCTTCAAGACTCTGCTTTTGATTCTCTTGGGTATATACCCAGAAGTGGAACTGCTGGATCATATGGTAATTCTATTTTCAACTTTTTGAGGAAACCTCACACTATTTTCCACAATGGCACCACCATTTTATATTCCCATAGTGTAAAAAGGATCCAATTTCTCTACATCCTTGTCAAAACTTTTGAAAAAAATCAATAGTAGCCATCTTAATGGGTGTAAGGTAGTATCACATGTGGGTTTGATTTACATTCCCTTAGTGATTAGTGATGTTGAGTAATTTTTTATGTGCTTCCTCTCCAGTTGTGTATCTTCTTTGGAGGAATGTGTATTCAAGTCCTTTGCCCATTTTTAAAATTATTTTTGTTGCTGTTATTTAGTTGTAGGAATTATTTGTACATACCTTTATCTTATTTACCTGTTTTTCTTCCAATTCAAGCCTAAATGATTTGATTCAGAAAATATAGAAGACTTTGTTTCCCCAAGGGTCGTTAAACAAATTCACACTTACTGTTCATGAATTATCTCATTTAATTGCCACAGCAATCTGTGAAGAGGTATTACTTTCACCTTCACTTTAGAGAAGAGGAGACTAAGGCCACCAAGAATCATTGTCTTTTCCTAGGTCACAGGTTGTAACTGGCAAGACCATCAGGCTGGGACCCAAGTGGTTCAGAGTCTACGCCTGAGCTCTGGAACTCCTCCTGTCTGCCCTCTGGCCTCTGCAGAGATCCCTGGGTGAGTTCTCATCGTCTGGATAACATATTCTGCACCCTATGGACAGCGGGTGGTCTACCTTTTGACATCATCTTGATCCTCTTCCCATCCCTTGCCAAGAGGCACTTTGATATGACCCAACTTTGTGAGTCTTGACTTGGACCAGACGAGAGACCAGGTAGCAGAATGAGAGATTCATTCATTCATTTATTCTACAAATATTTGTTTAGCACCTGCCAAATTTCAGATATTAAACCAGATTCTGGGGGTTCCAAGGTAAACAAGACCCAGTTCTTCTCAAGCTGTTCACACCTAGTGAGGGAGACAGACACAAAAGGCACATGTATTGCTAATTTTATGTGTCAACTTGACTGGGTCATGGTGTCCAGACAGTTGGTTAAACATTATTCTGGGTGTGTCTGGGAGGGTGTTTCTGGGTGAGATTAACATTTGAATTGGTAGACTGAGTAAAGCAGATTGTTCTCCTGATGTGGTGGGCCCCATACAATCAACTGAAGGCCTGAATAAAACACAAAGGCTGATTAAGACAAAATCCCTCCTGCCTGACTGCTTGAGCTGGGACATTGGTTCTTTCTTGCCTTGGGACTCAGACAATGACTCTTCCTGTTCTCAAGCCTGCCACCTGCAGATCTTGGGACTTGTCATCCTCCACAATCACATGAGCCAATTCCTTGTAATAAATCTCTTTCTTTCCACACAGGTACACACACACACACCCACACACACACACACGCACACCCACACACGCACCTTATTGGTTCAGTTTCCCTGGAGAACCCTGACTAATACAGCACAGTTGTGATGCAGAGTGATCAGCCAGGAGCAGAGTCCTCAGTGCTCTGTTGCAAAGACTCTACCAAGACAAGAAAGTGGGCATTTGATCCCAATGCCTGGGAGATCTTGGGGCACATGATCCCCTCTCTGGCATCGAGGAAGCCCGCAGATGGGCAGCACTGCTCTGGGCTGCCAAATTCCAGGGACCATGGCTTCCACGGTATCCAAGGCTTTGAAGGGTATTGGCAGGTGCATGGATTTGCTGATTCAGCAAATGTGCACTGAGTACCCTTTGTGGGACGGTCCTGAGGAACGCAGGGTCACAAGGCCCTCCTCTGCGGGGCCTATGGTATGGCAGGAGTGGGAGAGCAGGCAATGAGAAAATAGTGACAAGTTCTGTGAGACAATCAGTTAGGCATTGTGTTGGCTTCTTGAGTTAGATGAGAAGCACATTCAAGGCAGAGGGAAGAACTAGGGTAAAGGTGGGCACAGGAAGGAGGGTGGAGGGGTCAGACCTGGAGAGCATGGGGCAGGGTGGTCTGAGGCTAGATTGGAGAGCTGGGCTGTGCCCACACTGGCCATGGAGAAGAGCTTTGGGAGGGTTTTGAGTAGCAGAACGTTGTGGTCTGATTGATAATGGAATAAAATGTCCCTTCTGCTGCAGTTGTTTAAGCAAGAGCTGGAGGTGACCTGGACTGGGGTGCAGAGACAAAGAAGGGGCAGGCATGCACAGGTGAGGCATACTTTGGGGGCAGAGGTGAGAGGAATTGCTGATGAATATTGGGGGAAAGGAAGAGAAAAATAGACTCAGGGGAGAAGCCCTCATCTCCCAGGAAGTGGTGATCTGTCTGTCTCTGAGGTCAGCAGAGGCCCAGATTGGGGTCAGCAGTGGCACCTGCCACAGAGAGGGCCAAGTCAGTAGGGTTGAGCTGAGGCCTGACATGGCCACTCCCTTCAACTCATCTGCATGGTGGATAAACACCCTCTAATTTCTTCCTAAATTGTCTCACTAGCTGGACCAGAGCTGTTCAGATCACCAAGGAAGGATGGGGCTATCTTTTTTACCTTTTCTTTTTAATTTTTTTTGTTTTTTCTTTTTAATTATTATGAGTACACAATAGCTGTATATCTTTATAGGGTACATGTGATATTTTGATACAGGCATACAATGTGAATTAATCAAATCAGGGTAATTGGGATATCTATCACCTCATGCATTTATCATTTCTTTGTGTTAGGAACATTCCAATTCCACTCTTTTAGTTATTTTAAAGTATACCCTAACTTATGTATTGATTATAGTCACCGTGTTATGCTATCAAATATCATTCATTTTATCTAACTATCTAACTATATTTTTGCACCCATTAACCATCCCCATTTTATTCCCCCACTCTCAGCTACCCTTCCCAGCCTCTGGTAACCATCATTCTACTCTTTGTCTCCACGAGATCAATTGTTTTAATATTTAGCTTCCACATATGAGTGAGAGCATGAAAGATTTGTCTTTCTGTGCTTGGCTTATTTTACTTAACATAATGTTCTTCAGTTCTATCCATGTTGTTGCAAATGGCAGAATTTCATTCTTTTCTGTGGCTATATATTACTTTAATAATATTCCCTTATGTATATGTACCACAATTTCTTTATCCATTCATCCATTGATGGACACTTAGGTTGATTCCAAATCTTGGCTATTGCAAACAGTACTGCAATAAACATGGGAATGCAGATATCTTTTTGATATACTGATTTCCCCTCCTTTGGATATATATCCAGCAATAGGATTGCTGGAACATATGGTAGTTCTATTTTCAGTTTTTTGAGGAACCTCCATACTGTGCTCCATAGTGTTGCACTAATTTATATTCCCGACAACAGTGTACAAGAGTTCCACTTTCTCCACATCCTCACCAGCATTTGTTATTGCCTGTCTTTTTGATAAAAGCCATTTTAACTGGAGTGAGATGTCTCATTGTAGTTTTGATCTGCATTTCACTGATGACTAATACCGTTGAGCATTTTTTCATATACCTGTTGGCGATTTTTATGTCTTTTTTGAGAAATATCTATTCAGATTCTGTCCATTCTTAAAATTGGATTATTTGATTTTTTCCGATTGAGTTGTATATATCATACATTCCAGTTACTAAGTCCTTGTCAGATGGGTAGTTTGCAAGCATTCTCTTCCATTCTGTGCATTGTCTCTTCATTGTGTTGATTGTTTCCTTTACTGTGCAGAAGCTTTTTCACTTGATGTGATTCCATTTGTCCAATTTTGCTTTGGTTGCCTGTGCTGTGGGGGTATTACTCAAGAAGTGCTTGCCCAGACCAATGTCCTGAAGAATTTCTCCAATGTTTTCTTTTGTAGTTTCATAGTTTCGGGTCTTACATTTAAGTTTTTAATTCATTTTGATTTGATTTTTGTATCTGGCAAGACATAAGGGCCTAGTTTCATTCTTCTGCATATGGATATCCAATTTTTCCAGCACCATTAAAAGACTATCTTGGAGCTGGAACTCATTCTACTAAGTGAGGTATTCCAAGAATGGAAAGACAAGCACCACATGTACTCACCATCAAATTGGTATTAACGGATCAACACATAAGTGCACATATAAGAATAACATCTATTGGATGT
>CAUYSK010095655.1:0-12422 GCA_963575035.1 Avahi laniger | reverse complement strand
AGCTAAAAATACATATAGCAAAAATTAGCCGGGCATGGTGGCACATGCCTGTAGTCCCAGCTACTTGGGAGGCTGAGGCAGTAGGATCGCTTGAGCCCAGGAGTTTGAGGTTGCTGTGAGCTAGGCTGACGTCACGGCACTCGCCCCAGGCAAGAAAGTGAGACTCTGTCTCAAAAAAAAAAAAAAAAGAGATAAACCAATAAAATCTACACTGTCTTGGAACATTAAGAAATAATTTTCCTGGAGAAAAAGAAAGGAAGCTACATCTATTTATCCACTAGTATACCAAAAGAAGAAATAAGTGTTTTCCAAAGTAAAAACACCGTAATTTTGATCTCCCTCCACCACCAGCAGCTTTTTGCTAATCAAGTATTTGAAAATCATCTTGACTAAATGTTTATATTTTAATGTGTATATCAAAAAACCACAGATATCTTGCAAATGTTCCTATACTCTCAGGTTTTTAATCTGTGACATTAAATAGATGCTGGTGTCATTACTGAGATAAGTAGGCAACCCGCATTTGAGTAAAGATATGAAGGAAATGATGAAGCTGGCAATACAGATATCTGAGGGAAAAATATTAAAAGCAGAGTGAACATCAAGCGCAAAAGCCATGAGGTAAGCGTGAACTTGGTATATTTAAGGAATAGCAAGGATGGCTGGAGTATACACCATAAAAAGGGAACAGTACGAAACGAAATCAGAACTGTAATAAAGGAGTAAGTCACAGAAATCAAAGTACATTCTCAGATCATAATGGAGCTAAACTAAAAATCAACAACAAAAAGATATCTAGAAATTCCCCAAATATTTGGAAATTAAACATACTTCTAAATGACCCATGAGTCAAAAAAGTCTCAAGGGAAATAAAAAAAATTTTCAAATAAATGAAAACGAAGATACAACATATCAAAATTTGTGGAATACAGCTAAAGCAGTACTAGAGCAAATTTATAGCATTCATTGAAGAACTAAAATCAGTACTCTAAAGCTTCCACCTTAAGAAACTAGAGAAAGAAGAGAAAACTAAATGCAAATCAAGCAGGAGGAAGGAAATAATAAAGATTAGAACAAAAATCAATGAAAGTGAAAATAGAAAATCATTACAGAAAATTAATAAAATCAAAAGCTGATTCTTTGAAAGAGCAATAAAACTGAAAAGCCTAGCTATGCTTACCAAGAAAAAATTTAAGACACAATTTTCTAATATAAGGAACCAAAAAGAGGACATCACTACTAATCTCACAAACATTTAAGGATAATATAAGAATACTAGCATAGCATAACTCAATGCCCATAAATTCGATAACTTAGATGAAATACAGTAAGTACTTGAAAGACACAAACTACCAAAACTCACCCAAGAAGAAACAGCCTTAATAGCCCTACATCTATTAAAGAAATCGAATTTTTTTGTTAAAAACTTTTCAAAAAAGAAAATTCCAGTCCCAGAGGTTTAATTGATGAATTCTACCTAACATTTAAGGAAGGAATAATACCATTTCTATACAATCTCTTCCAGAACATATAAAACCACTTCTCAAGTCATTTTATGAGCATTACTCAAAAATCAGAATGAGGCAAAGACATAGCAAGAAAACTATAGACCAAAATCTCTCATTAACATAGATGAAAAAAATCCTCAACAAAATATTAGTAAATAAAGTCCAGAGACACATAAAAAGACTAATACATCATGACTAAGTAAGATTCACTCCAAGAATGCAAGGTTAGTTCATCATTAAAAAATTGATCTGTATAATTCATTATATTAAAACACTAAGAAAAACTACGTATCATATAATATCAATAGATTCAGAAAAAATATTCAGCAAGATTCAAAACCCATTCATAATAAAAATTATCGGCAGATTAGGAATAGAGAAAAATTAATGGTATCTATAAAAAACCTACAGCCACATCATACCTAATGGTGAGAGACTGAATGCTTTCCCCGTAAGATCAGGAAAGGCTGGGAAGTCCTCTCTCATCACTCCTACAGTGAAGAAACCTGGCAGATCCCACCTTAAATCAAAATTAGCATTACTGGAGATGAATCATGTTTTTAGCATGCACCTCCTCATATGATGGGATGAGAAAGGCACTTCACTTCTATGGTACTTTTCCCAAAAGCCCATAACCCCAATTTAGTAAAGAGAAAAAGTCAAACTCAAGTTGAAGGACGTTCTACGAAATACCTATCAAGATCATGAAAAACAAGGAAAGATTAAGAAAGTGTCACAGCCAAGAGAAGACTAAGGAGACATGACAACTAAATACAATGTTGTATCCTGGATTAGATCCTGAAACAGAAATAAAAGGATATTAGTGAAAAAACTGACAAAATCCAAATAAAGTCTGCAGTTTAGTTTATAGTGATATATCAATGTTTATTTCTTAGTTTTGACAAACGTACCATGGTTATGTAAGATGTTAGCTTTAGGGGAAACTGGTGAAAGATACACAGGAATTTTCTGTACTATCTTGGCAACTTTTCTGAAAATCTAAAATTATTCCAAAATAAAAAATGTATTTAAAAAAAAGTAAAAGGACAGAAAAAGTTATACTGTGTCAACACTAACCAAAAGAAAGCTGGAGTGACTGCATTAATGTTAGATAAAGTAGGTTTCAAAAAAAGAATATTTCAAGGGATAAACATTATATAATGATCAAGGGTCAATTCACCAAGAAAACAACAATCCTAACTGTATGCACACTTAAGTACAGAGTTTCAAAATACTATTATTGTTTAGGATTTTATATACTAGTAAAAAATTATTTGAAAGGAGGAATAGACAAATGTCCAATTGTAGTTGGAGACTTCAATATTCTATAATCAATAAAACAAATTATAAACACAATAAAATTCTACCACACACCACTAGAATGGCTTAAAATTAAAAAGACTGATCATAGCAAGTGTTCTCGAGTATACAGAGCAACTCAAACTCTCATATACCTCATGTACTGTCGGCAGAAATGTAAAATGGTACAATCACTTTAGAACAGTTTAGCAGTTTCTTAAAGAAGTAAACATAGACCTACTACATGACCCAGCCTTTCCACTCCTAAATGTTTACCAGAGAGGAAGGAAAGCACATGTTCACATAAAGATCTGTAAATGAATCTTTCTAGACACTAAGTTTGTAATAGCAAAAAACTGGAATTTACCCAAATGTCCATCAACTGATGAATGGATAAACAAAATGTGTTATAACCATAAAATGGAATAATTATCTATAATAAAAGAATACACTATTGATATATGCAACATCACAGATGAACTTCAAAATAATTATGTTGAATAAAAGAAGCCAGATAAAAGAGTAGACACTGTATGAATCATTTCTATAAAATTCTAGAAAGTGCAAACTAATCTATACTAACAGAAAGCAGATCAGTGATTGCCTGAAATGGAGGGATTCAGGGGAGGGAGAGAGGGATGACAAGGGAACACAAAGTTATTTTTAAGGGTGATGAATATGTTCATTATCTGAATTGTGATGATGTTTTTACAGGTGTATACATAAGTCAAAACTCATCGAATTGTATAGCTTACATATGTGCAATTTGTTGGATGTCAATTATACCTCAATAAAGCTGAAAAATGAAAAAAATATACGTACCATATGACCCATAATTCTTTTCTTAGCCATTTATCCAAGAGATACAAAATCATATGTCTACATTCCATAACAGGCAAAATTATTCTATAGTGACAAAAAGACCAATAGTTGCCTAGGGTCAGGGTAGGGAGTTAATTGCAAAAGGACACCAGTGACTTTTTGGGAGTGACAAAAATGTTCTCTATTTCATGCTGATTAAATAGACATGTTCATTTGTCAAAACTCAAACTATATACTTATTTTATTTAAATTATACCTCAATAAAGTTGTTTTTCAAAAATGGAGGAGGGGAGGTTGGAGGGTTTT
Source organism: Avahi laniger (assembly GCA_963575035.1). Lineage (NCBI taxonomy): Eukaryota > Metazoa > Chordata > Mammalia > Primates > Indriidae > Avahi > Avahi laniger. The sequence goes on along the minus strand of CAUYSK010095655.1, from coordinate 8,487 downwards.
GGTGACCCAACACAGAAAACTAATCTGGAGAGAAAACTTTATAACTAATGAAGTTTCTAGATGTGCATTTTCCTATACATCCAAAGTAAAATATGTTCTGAATTGTGAACAGATGATTTAAGAGAATAACAATTATCCTTTACTGAACACAACTCTGTACGGAGCACTATGCCTTCTACATACATTTCCTCTAATCTTCTCAACAATCCTACAATGTAGCTATTATTGTTTCCATTTTAGACTGCGGCTCAGAGAAGATAAGCAACTTACCCAGAGTCTCTCAGTAGGTAAATGAGCAAGACTCAGCCTCCATGAATAAATCTGGATCTGTCTTAATGTAGAGTATTTCCAACACAACATACTGACTCTCAATGCCCAACATACTTGCTAATTGAGGATGACCTTTATTATTAATACATTGAAATTTAAGAAAAATGCATTTGTTTCCCTAAACAACAACTTTCTTGAACACAAGTATCTGCTGTTACAATGTCATTCATTCCCCAGGAGATACCTAGCAAATAAGTACTTAATAAATATTTTGTATGTTTTAACCTGAATTCATATGATTTATTGTAAAGCAACTATTAACACTATTATTAACATCTCTGGAGGGAAAATTACATTATAAGGCACATCCATACACAAAGATATAATAGATTTTGCAATTATTTCTAACATGATCACCACATACCAGTATAAGCCTGAACTTAGTTCAGAACTAAGTCTGAACACTTTCTCTATGCTTCCCACATTCAATGGCCAACATGGTCAATGAAAGATACTTAAAATAACCAAAATATCCAAGTTGAAAGTTGTACAGATTTAAAAGATCATTGGCCTTTATTCCATGGTTTAATTCTCTGCATGTAACCCTAATTTTAAGAAAGCTATATAAATTTTACCACTTGGTATAGTAAGCACTTTAATTCTTAACGTAAATACTAAGAAACCACTGTACAGTTCAACTTAACAAGACTGGAAGCCAAACAATAGAAGTCCCACTTTTTGTAAGGAACTAATTAGCTATGATTTAGGACAAAATCCAACTTCCTATATCTCACTTATTTACATCCCAAGAGTGTTGATATGAGTTAATTGCTCATAAAAACAAATATATACACATATATACATAAATGTGTAATGTATACATATACATGTTATAATATGATTACATTGTAGTTACATAACCCATTCAAATCTGTAAAATCATTCATTTTAATATTACTGTATTGATATATTTTCTTATATTTTATAGATTCACTTTAATATATTTTATTATTTTATATTATGAAATATTATTTTATCATAGAAATTTATAAGTATTTTAAATAATCAAACAAGATGAAAACTTTGCTCAACTCTCTCATAACTGCATGTTATTAAGTTCCAGGTCTTTTCAATGACGCTATATGGGTCACTTTTATATTGATGAAAATAGTTTACCTTTTATTTTTAAGCTTTTCCTACAGATCCCATGAGAGCATTTTCTGCTTTCTACTGATATCACAGAGAGAGGCTTCTGAAGCTTCAGTAAGTAGGAAAAAAGAAACAGATGCCTCCCATGGTTGTTCTCATTACAAATGACAAGGAAATGGAGATGGGAAATAATCTCCAAACCCCTTATATTCAGAGACCTAGTACTTTTCCAAAACAGAGAATTCAGGGTTTGCCAACAACTTAAGTAATTTGGCCTTAGCAATAATGGAAGCTATATAGCTGGAATCCATTATATACTCCTCTTAATACGTTAAACAGTGATCCCTCTGTCCTAAAAAACGAAAATGAAGATGCCTGCAATTTCTATGCGGAGAGGCAAGTCATTTGTACATTATCTTCACAGAGGATGACAACTTAGGCAATTTTTTAAAATTGGGACCTCTTGGAATCATTAGAAGTACAGGGACTGGGGGTGGTACTCCCAAAAACAGGTAAAGGACTCCAACATCCACTTTGTTTCTCTTTTTTAAAGAAAAATAATACATAAAATACTTTATCTCCTAAAAGATAACCTTATAGCCAAGAGTCTTCTAACCAACAGTCTAGCCCTATATACATTTATTGTAAAAATCTGTAACTTCCTTCTTGTATGGAAAGAAAAAAAGTTAGATGATGTAAGTAAATCATCACAGAAAAACAGAAACATCTAAAGGCTATTATCTATGTAGCTCATTACTGAGATGCTAGAAATTATGTGCTAGAAAGTTTGTCACTTTTGTTTCCTTAAAAATATAGGCTGGGACCATGGGCATATGCCACACCCAATCATTCTACTTCTATGAAGATACCTAAAAGAAATGCATACAGATATTCACCGAGAAACTCGTATATGAATGTTTATAACTGTATTATTCTTAATCCAAAAACTGGAAATAAGCCAAATGTCCATCAGCAGTAGAATGAATAAATTATGGTATATTCATATAATGGAATATTATACAGCAATGGAAGTGAAAAATTACTGCTCCATGCAACAATATGGATAAATCTCTTTTTTTAAATGGTAAGAAAAGAAGCTAGGCAAAAAAGTGCATACTATGGTTGCTACTATATAAAAATAAGTTCAAAATCAGGCAAACCAACCCATGGTGTTAGAAATCAGGGGAGTAATTATCCTTTGCAGGGAGGCCCAGTACTAAAAGGCAGAAGGCATCAAAAATAGAAATCAATAATGAAAGTAAAAGAAACGTGAGGAAATAGGTCTTAAAAATAAGGGTCTACAAAGGAGTTTTTCACACAATTTTTCACTTTTGGATAGCAAATAGGATAGGTATTTTGAAAGAATGATCAAAAGCTGGCTGGGTAGCAAAGCTAACCACTGGAGCTCTCCCTGCTGCCTCGCTGAGGCCTCATTCCAGTCCTGACCACAATATGAGAGATGCCAGAGTTCTCAGATGTGATTAGCCATAGCCCCAGTTCACACTTACGTTTACTTCCACTGATTTGGTTGCAGAACTCTCACTCTGTTATACCACTAGGGGACGCACTTACTCTTATAAAAAAAAAAAAATGGGCCGAGAAAGAAAAAGGTTTTGAAAAGGTTCCTGATTAAAGATGCACTTTATGGCCAGGCACAGTGGCACGTGCCTGTAGTCCCAGCTACTCAGGAAGCTGAGGCAGGAGGATTGCTCGAGCCCAGGTGTTTGAAGCTGTAGTGCACCATAATTGTACCTGTGAATAGCCACTGCACTCCAGCTTGGGCAACACAGTGAGACCCATCTCCAAAAGAAAAAAAAAAAAAAGGTGCACTTCATCTGACTGTCCCGGGAAGGCAAAATGCAAAATGTTTTAAAACTCACAGCACAAAGTGAAAAATATTTTAAAAGTCACAAGTGACTTTAAAAGTAAACAACATCCCACCTCTGCTCTGCTTTGCAGGAAAAAAAAGCAACATAAAAGGTTAGGTACATTAACCAACCAACACATTTAATGTATAATATAAATAGCAAATATTACTTAAGATAAGGTCATTTGGTAAGAAAATATAAATCAACAGGCTGACCTTTCTGTTACTTATAAAAAGTTTAATTATAATTTATGAAGATTCTGGTTTCTGATAAATACTATTAGCAAAGGAAGTTAATGGATAACTATCACAAACTTCAATTGATATACTTTGCATGTTACTTTATTAAGTTATTAGAAGGCAAAATTAATACCATTATCCTCTTTAGAAGTTTGAAATGTAACTTGAGTACCTAAGTAGCAAGGAAGTAGGTAAAGGGGAAAGGAGACAGAAGGAAATGAACATTAATGGGGTACCTATCATGTGCCAAGTGCTCCACACATAATATAATTACTCTGTCCCGCTGTTTCACTTGACCAGCCTTTAAAAAAGTAAACGAAAAAAAAATAACCACTCTGGAAAATAGGAAATATTATTTCCATTTTACAGATGAGAAAACCAGGGTTTGAAAACCACAGTAACTTGTCCATGGTCACACAGATAATAAATGGTAGAATTGGATATAGCGTAAGTCTATCTGATCTTATTGCCCACTATGCGAAAATATTAGAAGTTGCTTAATTCATCCAGTATTTTGATCATCTTAAATATGCTTCATTCCATTAAGCGGTACATATTTATATCACAACAAAGAAAAAAATTATACACAAACACCCACATGTTAAGGAATGTCAAACAGTTATGAATTGCCAGCTGAGGGATGCAGCCACCAAGTACGTAATCTGGGAATTCAGAGAAACCTGGGCCCCACGTGGTTTCAGCAGTTATGGAAGACACAAGATTACAGCAGGATTCCGGGGATGGTAAATGCTGGATAGCTATATAATGAAAGACTATTCCAAAATTAGCTGGGCATGGTGGTGCGTGCATGTAGTCCCAGCTATTTGGGAAGCTAAGGTGAGAAGATTGCTTGAGCACAGGAGTTCAAGGCTGAAGGGAGCTATGATCACGCCACTGCACTCCAGCCTGCGTAACAGCACAAGACCCCTGTCTCTAAAAAAAAAAAAAGGTATTATTCCAGGATGGGGAAAAGCAGAATTAAGGATGAACACAATGTGTCTGAATAACAGTGAAGAGGCCAGCAAAGCTGCTTCAAAAAGTGAAGGATTAAATGGAAACAACTCAAAATGCCCATCAATTGATGAATGGATAAACAAAATGTGTTATATCCCCAAAACGGAATACTATTCTGCAATAAAAAGGAATAAAATACTGATACATGCTACAACATGGATGAGCCTTGAAAACATTATGCTAAGTGAAAGAAGGCAGTCACAAATGGCTAAACATTGTATGACTCCATTTAAAGGCATGTCCAGAATAGGCAAATCCATAGAGTCAGAAAGCAGATGAGTGATTCCCAAAGGCTTAGAGGGTTAGGAAGTGAGGAGTAATTGCCTTGGGGTGAAGAAATATTCTAAAATTCACTGTGGTGATGGTTGCATAATGCTGTGAATTGAACTGTACACTGTAAATGGGTGAACTACATAGAATATGAATTCTATCCCAAGGCTGTTAAAGACTGTTAAGGCTGTTAAAAAAAGGGGGGGAGGGACTGGTGGGACATCACACTGCACAGCTAAAATGGAGTCACTTATGGAGTATTCTAAATTACAGGTTCGAGGGTCTGGACTTTATCTGATAGAAAATTAGCGGTATATGAGAAAAGATTTACTTAAGGAAAGCACAGTATACATATTTAGGACTCTTCTATAATAAAATTATTCATATGTTTTAAGTACTTTCCTAAAATACATGCCAACATCACAAAGAAGAGCAAGAACAGGAAAAAGATGCTGTGACATGATTTTGACTGAGACACAAGCTGTGACTATTAGGAAAGTTGCTTTGCTCCAGTGCTAAATGCCACAGATGGGTATACCAGCATCATGTTTATGCAAAACCACAAATTCATCTGTGTCAAACCTTTTAATACAGTAACATTCTAAACTTTAATGAAAATAACATTAACAACTGACTTGTCAGTGTAATTTGTTTTTCACTGCATGACTACATATAATGCTTTATTTAGATACTGGATTCAATTTAATGCCATCAGAACCTTCACTAATATAAAGCATTTCCTAATGATACTTACACACATTTCACTCTGAATTCCAATTTAACATAATATTCCAAAATAGTTTTAATATACAAAATAAGAGAACTAAAGAAACATATCTAACACACAAAAGCAGAGCAAAATATATATGTATATATGAATACTAAATATCCAATACAGAGGAAAAGGTAAAGTACTCAAAAATAAACCTGAATATCATTGACAGAGGGGGGAAAAGGGACTCAGTATTAAGTTCTATAGCACTAGAAAGTACAAGTGAAAAAAGGAATAAATTATATTTAAAATAGAAGGCTCAATACATGAGAGCAGATGAGGAGGCTTTAACAGAGGCAAAATTTGGAATGCGTCTATGAGATAATCCCACCCTCTCCCCTGAATCCCAGGGAAGAAAGAATCTTTCAGGCAGTCTTGGCATAATCCCTCCATTAGCTGGTTTAAGGTGAAATCCCACTTTCCCCCAGGAGGTGGTGAGACGGTAGGAATACAAAAGAAGAATTCAGCTGGAGAATCCATAGACAACCAAACTAGTGTTCCCCTTCTGAGTCACCTTGCAAACCTCCTTCAAGGTAGGTGAGCCACAAGAAACTAAAGGAGATATCGAATCTCCCTTAAAACTCTCCTAAGAATGAGATGGCCCATCTGTCTCTATAAGGGCTTTGTAAGTTCCAGAACTAAGTGAAACTTGTGTTCTGTGTCTGAGAAATAAAGACAACTTAGACAACCTGGTTTGCTAACAAACAATAAAAGCAAATAGACAACAAATGAGCTTTCCTAAAAAAGAAGACTTATCACTGATATCTGGAATAAGGTGTCTGCTATCGCAAGTAAGTAGAGCAAGATTCTCCGTTTCCTAATTCTAAGCCAGTGTTTATACTAAAGAAAAGAATTCAATAGAATAGAAGCTTATTTCAAATCATTAACTGTTGTATGTTAAAAGAAATTTATCCAAACGTTCATCAACTATTTACCCACTTCGAGTAAAAGAACTATGGGAAAAGGAAAATGCTGACAACTATTGTTTACCTTAATAAACATGTTAATTATTAAGGAATAAAATGGGTTAAAAGTTGGATTATTCTCTAAGTAAACACCAAAAGCTCATACTGTTCATGCACACACAAACAAAAGTTTTCTTTTAAATAAATAGGTAGAAATGATGACAGCAAACCACACACAACCAAAAGGGGGAAAAATAACATCAACATAAAGTCTAAGATGCAGAAACATTTTTAAATGATAGAATTATCAAAGGGACAGGTCTAAATTGTAAGCATGCTGATACTCTGACTAAAGTAAGAATAGAAATTCAAGACTCCGCCATTAGGCTAAAGAATAATTAAGAAAATAGAATCCTAGAGAGGGAATTTTTTTCATAGGATCATTCAGTGAATAACACAGGACTGGAAACAAGAAAGGAGAACAAGAAACTTGCCAGTACCTGAAACAGGCCCTGAGCTAAGGAAACAAGGATGACAAATATCCTAGGAAGTAAATAAATAAAACCAGTTTTCAAAATCTGATTCTAGAAAACAAAAACAGAGGTGAAGACTAATTTATCAAAAGGGGGAAAAAATGTTGTGTAAGGAAAAATTTTAAAATAAATATACACAAATGCCTTAGGAAATTTTCTGTTTCTAAAGTATTTTCATCGATATGTTCATGAATATTCACTGTACTCACTTTTAAGATGCTAAATCTACAACACGATTTTTTAAATAGTTCAAAAAAATCTTGTAAATATTTACAATAACCATTTGCCTTAAGCAATTCTGTAGAGCCAGTGAGATGGTTTGAAACTTAAATGAGAGCAGGCTCAATTAAATTTAAAAAACCTCCCAGGCAAAATTATAAAGCTCATATAACAAAAGTAACATAAACAAGATATCCTAAACAGCAAATTGTACTATTATATTTGTGGATTTTTTCTGTGTAGTAAATACCATATAACGTTTATCCTCTACAATTAACTTAAAATTAATCACAGGATACTGTGATTATTAATATATACATACACACACACACACACTTTACCTTTAATACCTCAAGGTTGTTTCCCCAGCATTTTCTGCCCCAAGAAATGCTAAACTTACTAAATCTTATGTGAGAAAAACAAAAGCCAGAAGAGAAAAAGAGGATGATGTTCAACTCAAAGCATCGGTTGTTCTGCTCCTCCTTCTCCAAACAATATTCTATAAGTTAGGTATCTTAATTGATTTCAGTTCTCAAATTCGTAACTCCACACCCAAATCTAATTTATAACAGAATTAAGTGCTATGCATGCGAAAGTACTCCATTCAAGCGGTTAAGCAAATGTGAGCATAACTAACATATCAGAAAACATGCATCCATGCTGTCACAGCAGAGAAAAAAAAAGCAATGTCACAGAAAGACTAGGAAATACCTGAGCAGATAGACAGCCCTTTCAATATCACTGAGGCCTTCATCGACTGTCAATCTTTCTATTTCTTCTGGTGTCTGTCAAATGTAAAATACAAATTATGCACACAAACATTGTCTGTGTGCCCCACCCCACCCCCACCCTCTACGAGTATAGACTAATGAAAAAGTTTCACCGTTAAGCATTAACAATGAAAACTAATCAAGGATCTGAGGATACTAGGCTACATCAACCACAGATGTCTCAAATTGGGTGGTTGAGTTTTGGGGGACTTTTTGTTTCTTGTTTTTACTCTTCTAGCTTATAGATTGCAGCTTGAGAATCACATCGTGGCTTCAGAACCTTGCTGAAATCAATTTCATAAGCATGTATAAAATACATATTTATATATATGTTGTGTATATATATGTATACACACACACACACACTTTTTACCTTTAATACCTCAAGGTTATTTCCCCAGCATTTTCCGCCCCAGGAAATGTTAAAAAGGGGATGGATGAAGGGTGCAACCGAGTGGGAACGCAAAGGACAAGATCG
>CAUYSK010095652.1:0-23099 GCA_963575035.1 Avahi laniger | reverse complement strand
AATTGTCTTTGGTGTCTTCTTAAAAAATTCTTTGCCCAGGCCTACAACCAGAAGTGTTTGTCCAACATTTTCTTCTAGGATTTTTATGGTTTCATGCCTTACCGTTTTAAGATAAAAAGTCTTAACAAAATAGGTGTAGATGAATTATACCTCAAAATTATAAAAGCCATATATGACAAACCCACAGCCAACATCTTACCGAATGGGGAAAAGTTAAAACTATTTTACTTTAGAACTAGAAAAAGACAAAAATGCCCACAGTCACCACTTCTATTCAACATAGTACTGGGAGTCCTAGCCAGAGCAATCAGGCAAGAGAAGGGAATTAAGGGTATCCAAATGAGGAAAGAGGAGTTCAGACTATCACTTTTGCTGATGATATGATCTTATGTCTAGAAAACCCCAAAGATTCTGTCAAGAGACTCCTAGAATTTGAAACAAATTCAGTAAAGTCTCAGGGTCTCAGGCTACAAAATCAATTTATACAAATCACTAGCATTCCTATATGCCACCAATGGTCAAACTGAGAATCAAATCAAAGACTCATTACTTTTCACAATAGCTGTAAAGACAATAAAATGCCTAGGAATATATTTAACAAAGCAGGTGAAAAATCTCTACAAAGAGAACTACGAATCACTGAGGAAGGAAATTGCAAATGATGTAATCAAATGGAAAAACATATCATGCCCATGGATCGACAGAATCAACATTGTTAAAATGTCCATACTACCCAGAGTGATTTACAGATTCAATGCAATCCCCATCAAAATACCAACATCATTTTTTGCAGATCTAGAAAATATAATTCTGCATTTTGTTTGAAACCAAAAAAGAGCCCAAATAGTCAAAGCAATCTCAAGCAAAAGGAACAAAAATCTGGAGGCATCACTTCGCCAGATTTAAAGCTATACTACAAGGCTATAGTAAACAAAAACAGCATTATACTTGCACAAAAATAGAGACATAGACCAATAGAACAAAACAGAGAATCCAGATATGAAACCATCCACATATTACCATCTGATCTTTGACAAAGCGGACAGCAATATACACTGGGAAAAAGAATCTCTATTCAATAAACAGTGCTAGGAAAATTGGATAGCCACATGTAGAAGATTGAAACAGAATTCATATCTCTCACCATTCCCCAAAATTAATTCAAGATGGGCTGGGCGTGGTGGCTCACACTTGTAATCCCAGCACTCTGGGAGGCCGAGACGGGAGGATTGTTTGAGCTCAGGAGTTCGAAACCATCCTGAGTAAGAGCAAGACCCTGTCTCTACTAAAAATAGAAAGAAATTAATCAGACAACTAAAAATATATAGAAAAAATTAGCTGGGCATGGTGGTGCATGTCTGTAGTCCCAGCTACTCAGGAGGCTGAGGCAGAAGGATTGCTTCAGCCCAGAAGTTTGAGGTTGCTGTGAGCTAGGCTGACGCCACGGCACGCTAGCCCGGGCAATGGAGTGAGATTCTGTCTCAAAAAAAAAGAAAAAAAGAAAAAGAAAAAAGTAGATATGACTTCAGCTAGTATGAACTAAGATTTGAGTGTGATCATCATGTTGACATAAATTTAAAAATGAAACTATAATTTATCATATATTAATTATTTTTATTTTTTTCAACATTATTATCTAAATTGTTTACTATCACAAAGATATATACTTATTTGAACATGAAAGAAAATACACATTAATGACAGATTTTTAAATAAAAATATGGAGAAAAAAGTAAAGCAGAAGGTATCTTATGGCTTTTCCCTGATGCAGTATTCTTCTAATGCGTGCATTGAACACATTATTCCATATGGTCCATTCCACAAATGGCTATTATTTGTAAACATGCTAATGCTGTATGTTTCATTTTCCCTATGAGAGAAATGAGTATTACTAGATAATAACCACATATTTAAAATATGTGCAGATTCCATTCATATTTTTGAACAAATAGAATAATAAGAGCAATTACTTCCAGGTCAATTACAAACAGCTTTCAAATACTAGTTGTGCTATCAACAAGTCATTTTATTTTTCCATTAATAATATGGTTATACATTTTATATTTTCATTCAAACTTCATTATACTTTTAGTGCTTCTTTTTAGCTACTTTGACCCCTTCTAATACAATCCATACATAATTCATAAATTTGTACCATTGAAAGATATGTTACTTTATAATAAAGCATACGAAGGAAACAATTGTGTATACATACCTGACAGATAAGTGTATCAATTAGATGCACAGCAAACCACTTCAAAGTTTAGTAGTTTTGTGAAACAGTGACTTATTATTTATTAAGAATCACGGATGGACAGACAGTTCTGGCCTGGGCCAGCTATGTGAGAGCTGATTGTCTAAGATAGCTGTGGTCCATGTCTTTGTCCTTATTTGGGATGAATGGAACAACTGGGATGGCTATGCCTCTATCTTCTTCTGGTCTTTCATGCTTTCTTGCCGGGTGATCTCTTATCCTCATTTTGTGCCATGTTCTCAAGTATCTCACTGACAAAAGAAAGCCCTATGGCCAACTTCAGATTTAAGAGGTGGAAAGATTGACACTTTTCTTGATAGGAGGAGTGGTATTAATAAAATTACATTTCAAGCTGATGTACATACAAGCATGGGATGAGTTTTGAACATTTTTTTTTCAATTTACTAATATGTACCCCCTGAACATAAATCAGTTTCATTCCTCACTCTATTGGATCATGGGGTCTATCCTCTACATCCTCCTTTAATGGCAAAAGCAATCTTTCCCTTAGCTGCAAGAGAGGTTCCTGTGAAAAGCTCAAAGGTTAACCTCTTGCTAGAAATTGTCTTCATACTTAGGGAGTAGCCTTCTTTAATATATGATTTTGTGAAGGCTGCACACAATTATCTGTTGGTGCTGGTTATAAAGACTTGACCTATTGTCATGGTCTGGGGCTCTCTAATGAAGAAGAAATGGACCTTCGAATTTTTCTTCTGCCCAAAGAGGCTTCCATTACTCAAAGATTTGTTTCTGAGAGCTTTTCAGCAATAAACACTGCACAAAAAACTTTCTAAGAGTATCTTTTTATAAACCCAATCTAAGTCATTTCCTCATAAAAATATGTTCAGTTTAGTCCCAGCAACCTCCAAATTATTTCCCAATTAAAACACTGGGCTTACAGTTCATCATTTCATGAACTGTATCAGGTTCAGATACAGATAAAGTTCACTGAGTGTAGGTTCTCAAGTGCATTATCTCTTGATCCAAGGCAGTAAATGAAAAACACAAATCAGTTACCCTCAATACATTCAACAAGAAATAGGATAGTCACAATAGACACTTATGTTCAAAATGGTGGAGAACATGAAGCAATTATAAAACCCAGCTGGGTATATGACCTGCTTTCTGGAAATTGTTTTCTAGTTTATTGTTCTCTTTGGTTTTTGCTTTACCTTCTGATGTAACCTTGACTCTGTCCACTGTGATGACCTTTCTTTCTATATGAATGGACCATAATTGAAGTGGATAATATTCTATCCAACTTTCTTCCTGTAGAAATTGTCGGTTGTTAGTTATTTTTCTAGCAAAACAGGTCTTAAGGCAGGATTGTCACAAGGGATTTGGATTTTAATAGCAAATACAGAAAGAAATAATATAGATGGAGAAATGATTGAGATGGAGACAAAGTGTAGTTTAAAAGATGGGGAAGTTAGGGACTCTCCAGTATTTTTGTGAATTGTGAGACCATGAGTGAAGTCTTGTATTAGTATTTATTTTTATAGTAACTGGTTATTTTTTGTTAGAGAATTATGTATATAGTTTATTTTTTGAGGTTTCCAGGGGAGCCTTATTTAATTTTGTTTATAAGAATAGATGGTTATAAAATTTTTTTAAGATGAGTATGTTAAGTCCTAAGTTAGAAACAGACTTAGTTGATCATATAAATTAAAGATAAAATGTATGAAGTTAGAATATTGAGTCTGTATTATTTCAATTTATTTTTTTAAACATAGAGACATGTAGTCAGGAGTGAAGTAGGAATAGTCTTGAAGTCTAGGATGGTTTCAGTTGTACGTTATCTATTGGGCAGGAATTTTAATGAGTTTTTTTTGTCAAGGACCCAAACCGAGTTTCTGTCTTATAAAAAAGTTTAAGGTGATGGTCGGCAGCAAAGAAGAAACGTTGTTTTGTAAACGTCCTCTGACAATGTCTCCCTTGTTGGAAGCAGTTTTTATTTTGTGAACTAACATGTTTATAGATATTTTTAAGGCAAAGCCCTATAAAACCCCTGAAATTTTTCACGTCTCTTATCCTATTTTCCAACAAGAAATACAAGCCCATTTTGCAATTTAAACAATCACAGTATAATTTAATCCAAGTCATTGTTATATATACCAATACAATTTTCTTAAAGACTTAGTGAGATTTCTATAAAGCTTGTTTGGCTTCGTTCCCTGTTTCAAAGTGACATCCAAAAATTTTTATGAAACAATGTTCTATCTAGCTGGGACCGCATGCCTAATTGCTATAGGGCAATCCCTTTAAGATTCTTAAAAGACTTTTTGTATAGCTCAACTTGTCTACTGTGCACCATCTAAAATCTTTTAGAGGTCTTATGTTACAATCCCATAGTTGGTTGTATTCTGAGTTTTTTTTTTTTCTTTGAAAATCTTGCTGGCTAGAAAGACTGAAAATAAAAAATTATATGTGGCAAATTCTGAGCCATATATATTTCATATAAATTCTGCTTTCAAACTAAACAATTATTTCTTTAGCTTAGTTTTCTCTTGCAGTACCTTATGATACCTAGCCAGGAAAAACCAGGTGATGCTTTTTTTTTTTTTTTATTTCAGCATATTATGGAGGTACAGATGTTTAGGTTACATGTGTTTCCCTTGCCCCCCGCCAAGTCTGAGTTTCAAATATGTCCATCCTTCGGGTGGTGCACATTGCACTCTTTGTGTATGGATACAACCGTTCCCTCCCCCCTCCTCCCCTCTCCCCCCTCCCCCCTGCCCAATATCCAATAGACGTTATTCTCATATGTGGATTTATGTGTTGATCAATTAATACCAATTTGATGGTGAGTACAGCTTTTGACAGGCATAAGTTTTTTAAGTACATGTTCTATCTTTTATGATATTCCAAGCAATATTTTGCCAAATGTTTTATTATTACTTAATCAAGTTGTTATTTTTCCTAGACTTTTCTTTCATTTCTTCACTTTTTCAGTTTCAGTTAACATTTAGCTTGCCATTTTTCTAGTATTTTTTAATAACATTTTTTTGTCATTTTTCCAGTGTGCACCTAGTTATTGGTATCAAAACCAATGGGACACAACTTAGGTTTTTTTTAAGAGGACATCCCACTTGTAGACATTAGTTTACGTACTAGTATTAGTGGTGAAATAAGCCACCTCAAAATATATTAGCTTAAAACAATAATGTTTATTATCTCTCATTAGGCTTATGGAAATCTGAACAATTCTTCTTCTCTTGGCCATCTAGTCACAAGCTGACAATATAGCATGGATTCAATTATTTGTCTCAGATAGGATATCTGAAAATGGTCTTATTCTCCATGTGGTTCTTAGAAGGAAGTTTCTGGCTTATGCCTATGGTGGCTCAGAATTTCCAGCAGCCAGAGATGGCAAGTCATAGTGCAAAAGCATGTTTCAGGACTCCATTTTTGTCATATCTGCTAATAATCCCCTGGCCTATACAAATTACATGGCAAATCCTGAATTCAAGGGGTGAAGAGATAGACTCCATGTCCTGAATGAAGACGAGGCAAGCACACATTGCATAGTTATATATAGGCAGAAGTGGAAGAAACTTTTGGCCACCTTTTTTTTTTTACATTTATCATAATATTATGGTATAAGAAAACAATTTCCACTCAGTAATATTATATTCTATATTCCTAATAACAGCATACCCATTTATGAATCAGCAGCTATCCTCTCAGTTTACAAGCAGAAAATATGAAGTTCTTCCCAAGCACTTTTTGTATTAGGAGCTAGAGTCATATTCTGCATGAGCAAATTTAATTCATAAGTTAATTCCAAATATTCTCTAATTTTTTATTCCTTCTTTTTTTTAATGGCTTCATAATCCTTCAAGTCATTTAGGCTTGAAACCTTCACGTTATCATTGTGTACCTCATTTTCATTCAAGCAGTCAGTTCCTAAATAATGCTGACTCTAGCTCTATATATTCCTTTCAGTACACTTTTTCTTTCTTTCTGTTCCTAGTGAAAATGCTATTCTTAAGGACCTTATTATCTCATGTCCAAACTAACGGCAGATTGGATGTTCTTTCTTAAATCTCTCCGTCAGAAAGTGACGTCAAAATCTTTCTAAAGAAAAAGTATTCAAAGACATAGTGAAAAATATCCACAGCAACATTTAATGCCTCAGCAAATGTTCTACAGCTTCACTCTAACATTCCAAATTACTACAGACCTGATACACTTTTCTTTCTTTCTTTCTTTCTTTGCCTTGATTTGTACACTTTGGCTAAATATATTATGGTGATTTCCTGCACTTTCCCTAGGCTTCTACATAATTTGTTCTGTTCCCATTTATTTTCTTACAGTCTACAATACTCTATATTAACTTTATTTTTCCAAATGGGAAAATCTATTTCAGTCCTCGACAAATAAATCAAATAAAAGTTTCTATAAATTGATCTTTTCAGATTTTTAAAAATCTCATTGTAAGTCCCATGCCCATCACAACTGGCATAACTGGCATCACCAACAGATGGAAATCAGTATTCCCTCTGAACTTAAAGAGCTATTTAGGATCTTTCTTGCAGTATTAGAATTCTCAAGCTAATCATAAAAATATGTGTTTACATGTCTGGTTGTTCTATGAGAATAGAAATAATGTCTAACATCCATAATATATCCAGAAATATCTTGTGCAATGCCTTGAGAGATGAACCTAAAAAATAATAGCAAGATAGAATCTTTTTATCCTTGGAACATTAGATTTTGAAATAAGTACAATGAACTTCATAAAGTTATAAAATGGTTTTATGTTTAATTTCTACTGCATTTATCCAATTTCATCATTTAGTGCTTCTTTCTTCAACTATGTTAGTATATTTATAGGTGACTATATGCTCTAAAAACTTTTACTCCTCCAATTCATCCTGCTTTTCCAAGTAATGGCTTCCATATTATTATTAAAAAACCTTCAACATCGCCTTCCAAATAAGGCAAATTTTTAAACATGACATTAAACATACTTCTTGATTCTACTTACTAAATAATTAATCTCTTTCATATTCTCTATGCTACAAAGAAAACATTACATTTTTTTGCCTTATTCCTCATATGATGTACTTCCCAGAGTGTTGCTCTCTGAAATTTGGCATTATTATAAAACTGTACGTAATACATAAGATAATTTTGAAACATGAACTTATTAGGGTTATGGCCTTTTTATGACCCATTATTATATTCTTCTATCATAGTACATGATGTCTGTGTCACAAATATTATTATAAAAAAATAAAAGAATAAATGTGAAAAAAATTAAACTTATATTTAACATTCACCTTGTTGATTCTGAACTATTGTTATTGTACATAAAAATTCATTTGGATTCTGCTACTGTTATTTTCTGCTCTCACCTTGTATTATCAATAAATATGAACATCATAACATCTATATTTCATAAAATTATTTTATTAAAATATGTATGGCAGAAGCAAAGGAGGATTTTATGCCACAGTAAAAAAAAAAATCAACGAACCAAAATAACTATAGCAGAATCAGTTGTTTTGTCTGTCCAACATTCCTATATTCTTTCTAGTAACTATCTCACCAATGGTTTTAGAAAATTATCAACATATCTCTCTTAAATTATTACTTCTGCTCCAGTGTCTCTCTCATCTTTTTCTATGACTTTAATTTTATGTATATTAAATCCATTTACTCTGCATTATATGCCTTTTATATTCTTTTTCTTCTTCTTTATTTTCCATCCATTTTGTTCTCTGCCTCAGACTTGAAATTTCTACTTACCTGGCATCTGGTTCATGAATTCTTTTTTATGTTTTGACCAATCTCATGTCCAATCTACTGTGTTCTTAAAAGCCACTGCTCAGTTTCAGTTCTAGAATTTGTTTTTGGTTCTTTATTTTTGTTACTGTCCCATAGTAAAATTTCCCATTCATCTTTCACTTTTAGGACCATAGCATTCCTATTTATTTTTAAATCTATGTGTGATAATTCTAGTATATTATACATATTAGATTCTGTTTCTAGTTTCCCTTTTTCTTTTCATCTTTTTCCTCATAATCTTCTTTATTGTATGCCTAGATATTTATGTTTTAATACTATAAGTCAGGTACAGTGGCTCATGCCTATAATCCTGGCATTCTTGGAGGCTGATGTGGGAGGATTGTTTGAGTCCAAGAGTTCAAGACTCCATCTCTAGAAAACATAAAATTTAGCTGGGTGTAGTAACATGTCCCTGTAGTTCCAGCTACTCAGGAGGCTGAGGCAAGGGGACAGCTTGAGCCCAGAAATTTGGGGTTGTAGTAAACTATGATGACACTGCTGCCCTCTAGTCCAGGCAACAGCGCAAAACCCTGTCTCCAAAAAAAAAAAAAAAATATATATATATAATATGCTATATTATTGTATGATTCAGGGTTCTCCAGAGCAACAGATAGTAGACACACACATACACACACACACACACACACACGCGCGCACACACAGATAGATAGAGAGAATTTAACAAATTAGCTCATGTAATGAGCTTATGGAAATTCACAAGTCTGAACCCCGTGAGGTAACCCTGCAGGCTGAAAATACAGGTAAGAGTTAATCTTTCAGTTTTATTATGATATTATAGTTTCTTCTCCAGGAAAACTGAGATTTTGCTCTTAAGATTTTAAGTGATTGGATGAGCTTCCTACACGTTATTGAGGGTAAATTGCTTAATTTAAAGTCAACTAATTGTAAATGTTAACCACATCTAAAAAAATACCTTCACAGTTTCATGTAGACAGATGTTTGGCCAAACAAATGGACACCATAGTCTAGTCACGTCGGTACATAAAATTAACCATTACAATTAAGTATGAAAAATTATAATGATGCTTTTACCCCCCAGAGAGAGATAATAACATTCTTTGATATTAACCAAATCTGAGAGCAGATCGCATTAATGCTGACCTGAGCCATGGTAGTAATCTTTGAGTGATTCTTCGGTTCACTCTGGTTTGATTCGTTGGTATGCTTACCCTCGTAATGTATAGGAATGGCAGATATTAATATTGGGTGTATAATTTAGTTTCTTTTTGGCAAGTACTGAACTCCAATTTTTATTTCCTCAGTACTGTGAAAATGACAGACAAGAAAAGCCTAGTCTTTCTTTCAGATTCCTTCTTCTTGACTTTTAACATCTTAACAAAATATGTTTGCAAATGGCTCAAGGGGAAAACTGAATAATTATCCTGCTTATTTCTTTGTGCCTCCATTTGCTTTGGAACCTTCACCCCATCAAAATATGTTTACCTTGGTAGTTACAAATACCAAAATTGTGTCTTCTCATCCCAGTGATAAAATCTCTGGTGACTTCCTCGCCTGAGAAATTTGGGGCCCATATTCTCAGCTTCTTGTTTTATTTCAAGAATAGACAAATCCTAAAAAGAAAAAAAAAAAAGAAAACTAGTACAGCAGAATATTGACTCATTCCTTTTTGGCTCATTTCTATCCTGGATATTAGATCATCAAGTCTTCATTGCCACAGGAGCTTTAAAGGGAACTCATTATTCAATGACCTTCTCATTATTCTAATCTGGTTTTTCTATAAGTTCTACATAGACTTTGGTTTACTCTAATTACTCAAACATAGCTAAAATTGGAAAACTCTATAAGATTTTTAGTTACCCAAATTAAAATCAGAGACTATTTCAAGAAGAGAAGTAAATGGTAAATAGTTCCAACTGAAGCTGAAATATTAACAAGCTGATGAAAAAGTGTCCTTTAAAATAAAATGCAATGGAGGTTATTGTCTTTAGTAAAAATTGATCTTGAGTGTGGACTCTTGTGGGCCAAAGCCATGTTAAATTGTGTTGTTGAATATTAAACATTGACTCTGATAATGTATGGAATGCAAGATGCATTCCGGTGACTAAATTAAAGCATGTGCAGAGAAGGAGGGTGGCTATTGTGGAAATAAGTAGTGTCTCCTGCCTTTGTCTTATTTATTCATTTCCCCCCTGGGGCTTAATGAGTGATTACATCTAATAAATGAGTTTGGAAGGGAAAACAACCATGGGTTAATAAGTATACAGTGAATGTCAGCTGACTGCTCAATTTGTTGAAACTGGAATAAAGACAAGTGCTGCTATTATTTATTTCTCTTCCTTCAAATCCCAGTAGCTATGTTAAGGATTGTATCCTGACAACTAAGTATATAAAAAAAAAAGCCACAGTATTATTTTATGCTGTGAGCCAATAAGATCAAAGTGTTTCCAAAAGCTCCTTCTGTCTTGGAGTAAGAAAGAAAATGAAAATTAAAAAAAAAAAAAAGATATAGCTTGTATCCCCATATCCCCATTAGGGTAATTGTTTCTTGATCTAAATGCACTACATTCATTTCAGAGATAAATTGGACTATGTTAAATTAAGTTGATTAGGAATTACAGAAGGGAAGCAGTAGGCTGTTTATTGCTTAAGACTTTTGTTTGTAAAGCATGAAAACTACTTGAAATAATAAAACATGGCAATTTAAAATATTAAGATATAGGTTACAGACCATTGTCTTTTTCTGATTCAGAGTTTTGAAATTTAGCAAAAGCGCTAGTTCATAAATC
Source organism: Avahi laniger (assembly GCA_963575035.1). Taxonomy (NCBI): domain Eukaryota; kingdom Metazoa; phylum Chordata; class Mammalia; order Primates; family Indriidae; genus Avahi; species Avahi laniger. The sequence goes on along the minus strand of CAUYSK010095652.1, from coordinate 12,284 downwards.
CCATAATTAATTCAAGCAGTCTAACTTGTTTTGGACAAGGAACATATTTTATAGACACTATGTTATTCTTTTACGCAAGAAACCGCTTGCATTTATCACATTACTGCAGGACCTGCTCTCCTCTTTAAAGAATTCGCATTTAGCCTTTTTTACCCAGAAACCATATTATTTCTACCTCAGGGATACATTGCTTAGATTATATGAATGCTTTCTATAAATTTCACCTATAATGGCAATATTGTCTAAATAATAACAAATGCCAAAAGCACTTTGTAGCTCATGTTCAGTGTTGCTTGGCTAGATTCCTCAGGCTGTTGATACCACACTACTGTAATCTATTCAGCCAGAATGATCTTTTTGAATTTACAAGCCATCAAGGAACATGAATCATACTAAACTCCAGCATATGCTACATTTTTAAATGTGCTAGTCCTTGATATTTTCTGACTCTAAGGCAGTCAGCACTTACAGGAATGGTGTTTTTTACCTATACCTTTCTTTCTGAAAATACTCATTTAGTTGAATATCTGCCACGCTCTCTTCCCTCTCTCGTTCATCATCTTCTTGGAATCCCTACCCATATAGTATATAGAAAGATGTCTTCTGTTATAAAAAGGGCACAGAGTTAAAAAGATATAATTATTTCTCTGAATTTGTGTCTGTCATATATTCAATAATATTTTGCCTAACATATGTCTTCCATACAGTGATTGCTTACTAAATATTCATAGAATGATTGATGAAATGGTCCATCTTCAATAAAATATAAAATGACCACAATGTGTTTTGCCTATTGCAAGGACATCAAGAAATTGATAGATGATGAGAAAACACATATTACAATGTGAAAACAATAAAATTTCATAACGTATTTTTGTAAAAATTCACACACTAAAATAAGATGTATATATTAAATTCTATGTTGCCATGTTTGAATGTCAGTTTCAGCTTTATGTTTTTGTTCATTTAAGGTATGATTTTGAGAAATTTATAAAATAAATTTAAGAATTTGTTTCTTATCTCAACAATAATTTTATCCTTTAAATTTATATATGGTTTACACTTGAGATACAATTTGTGCTTCTGAAGACGTCCATGAGAGCAATAAGTTATCTTTTCTTTAAATTAGGTGAAATGGATTGTCTGTAAATTCACAGAAAAAAAAACACACTACAAATATACATTTGAAAAGACTATTGCTTTTACCTCTCTATATACTAAAAACAATCTCACATTTTTCATGTATATTCTCACACAGATAGAATGAGTTGAAGGGCATCCATGAAATATCAACTTTTAATTAATATGAAAGAACAGTAGACCCTGAAACATATGGCCAATAAAAATACCCTACTAAACAGTGAGAAAGTATAAGATGGGTAGCTATCTATGATCTGGGAGAAGAGAGTTCAGTCAATCAAAGGTTTTATTTTGTTTAACCTATTTTGAGTTTCCTGTAGAGTTGTCTTAGGACCGCTGATGAAAATTAGAAAATAGAAAAATAAACTAAAAATCTAATGATCCAGCACAAAACTTTAGCAATTCAAGAGAGACTCAAATTGCATAGGTTGAAAGATCATTAACTCTGAAACAGGATTTTCTTTTTCATTTGGCATTGGTAGAACTTCATCTCACACTCTGCGGTAAGGCTATCCAATGAAGGACACTTTGCCCTGAGCACTGAGTGTTTTCTTCCTCCATCAGAAAGCATTTTTCATTTCATTCTTTGAATTAATCAAGAAAAATGTATCGCTAGTTTATTATTCACAAGGCACTATTGATACTTAGGTAAGAGCCTTTCATTGCTCTAAAAGCAATATTTGTTGTTCATTATTGTGGTTTCTTTATTCAAGGGATTTTACTTTCATTGCCTCTGTGAATACTTGTTACTAAATCTGTTGCCTGGGCACTTCATTTGCTTCTGATCCTTTGCATCACTAATAACTCAGCCTTTCTAAGCCAGTGTATCACAAAATTGCATTTATTTTTCTTTGTGAATAAAAACCAAAAGTATAGTGTTTTATACTTCTCATCATGTATTGCTTTCTCATGTTTGCTTTAAATATATGCTAATGAAATTACATGTTTCAAAATCTTATTCTCCTTAAAGATAAAGAAATGAGTCTGTGAAACTATGTAGCACTTAGAAACCTTAGATATGAAGGATTAAATGCCATAAAAATAATCATTAGATGCAGTTTCAGGGAAAAATAACTTCAATTCTAAAATATTATTGCCATTAAATTCATTATAGAGTTTAAGTCTGATACATAAGATATTCTCTTGAGTGGCATTCCTGGTTGAACAGTAATGCATGTTTAATTTTCAAAAATAGAAATATACTTTCTAAAAAGATTGTACTAATTTTCACATCCACCTTCAGTGTATGAAAATAATGTTTATTTTTACATGCCCATCTATTATTAAATTTTGTCAATAAATTAACTCTTATAAACCACTACATAAGCAATTATAACAATGTACTAATTTGAATACATTATATTTAATCATTAGTGACATTAATAACATTTTTGGATGTTTGTCTTTATTTTTTGTCATTGCTTAGTCATATTCTATTTTTATACTTTTTATTAATTGTAGAAACTCTAGGAATGCAAACCTCTTATGATAACTATTATAGATATCTTCTCTGAATCTTGTATTTGTAAATACTCCATAGTGTCTTCAAATATACGCAGACACACACAAATTTGTATAATGTAATAAAATCTATCAATTTTTGTCTTCATCTCTGGATCTTTACATAGATTAAGACTCTTGACTTAATCAAATAAGTCACTATGGATGTACTTTCATGTATGTTCAATTGCATTTTTTAGCTTTGCTTTTTTTTTTCATTTTTTGATTTTAGCTTTTTAATCCACTCAAAATACATTTGAAATGGGTTGGCATTAAGACCAAACTTCATTCTTCCACATGGATAGTGAACTCTTTCAAACTCAATTAAATATTTGAAATGGCAAATTCTTCACAAATCATATATCCATATACTCATATACATATGTCTATTTCTACATTTCTATTTCTGGTCCATCAATATCTTTGTTTATTTCTGTACAAATAAAACATTGTTCTAATCACTTAGTGGTGCATAGTAATATCTTAAGAATAATTCTTCCATTTTTACTCTTCTATTTGAGAATTTCCTGGGAAATTCTTAAATTTTATCCTTCCCTACAAAAATCAAAATAAACTTATCAATATCCATATAATTTTTCCAGCTTTATTGAGGTATTAAAAATCTTCAAGTAACCAATGCATACAATTTGGCAAGTCTGGACATATGTATACACTTGCGTTACAATCACCATAATCCAGGTAGTAGACATAGCTATTACCTCTATGGAATTACTCATCTTGTAGAACTGTAACTTTATACCCATTGAACAAAAACTCCCTATATTCCCCTTTTTCCATTCCTTGGTAATCACCATTTGATTGTCAAATTCTATTCATTTGACTATCTTAGATGCCTTATATAAGAAGAATAATGCACTATTTTTCATTCTGTAACTGGCTTATTTCACTTAGCATAATGTCTTCCAGGCCCATTTGTGTTGTTACAAATAGTAGAATTTTCTTCATTTTTAAGACTGAATAATATTCCATTGTATTGTGTATACCACATTTTTTAAATTCATTTATCTGTCAATGAACATGTTTTCATATCATGTATCGAGAATAATACTTCAATGAAAATGAGAGTGCAGTAATATTTATTGTTATGTATATTATACATCAGAAATATCCAATAGTAAACAGAAAAAATGTGACTCAAAGAAAAATAAAATCAGTAACGAGGTAAACACATGGAAAATTATGGTACGTACTATTAAATTAAATCTTCATACTCAACAGTCATTTGTTACATAAAAATAGTTACTGATTTTTTTTTTACTTTGCTTAATGCCTAATTGATTAACTGTAACTAAATTTACTCTAAAGGTAGAAAAGAGTACACATAAGATAAATCATTTTTTACTTTTATAAAAATAGTTATCTTAAAAAGTAATTTCACATTTCGTTATGCTAATTTTACTATCTCAACACATTTTCTTAACTACTCCTATGTACTTCAAATACTGTGCAATTTAATAATTATTAAATAACTATAACATTTTACTTTTACTTTTGCACTAAAGTCATTGTTCTATATATTATATTCATTTTCTTATTATCTTCATACATTTTCCACACTTTCCAAAGGTATGGTAATAATTCCAGAAGTAGAAATAAAAAAGCACATTATCTTTGCCAGGTCATGGGTTGTGTTTTGTAAATCAGTTAATTTCCAGTTCAAACATGAGTCCTAGTTGTACCTTCTAAATTCTCCCAATAATCTGTAGTAGAACATTGTTTCAATGTTCTAATGAACTTTCATAAAAAAGTTAATTTCTGATGTCAAAAGAATGTTCCAATGTCATGCATTTCTTTGCAACCTGAAACTTTTTCTGTGTGTAACTATGTCAATGAAGTTTAATATATTTTTGTAATTTCCCACATCCCTTAATTTTTAGAAACATCATGTTTTCTTAATAGCATCACATACTATATTTTGTCAGGTGATCCCAAGCTCATATAGCCTAGGAATTCAGAGTTTGAGTGAGCAGAGGCTGGTTTTCTCTTCAACAATAATTTAAGCTACTGTCTTCCATCAGATCTGGGGACTGCTTTTTACCTGATTGCTTTGTGAGAAATGGAGCTGATAAGTTTTCCTATTTCTTGTGTATATTCTAATTTTTCCAGTACAGTTTGCCTTATTCATAGTTCCCTGTGTTTATCCTTCTCTATTTTTAGTGCATAAAATTTGCAAACCTTATATTTTATACAAATGCTTAACATTATAAGAGCCACACATAAATCTGTAACATCTGATACAATTATTTGAAAAAAATAAAGACATGCTAATAAATATGTATACTGCTAATGATGTCACTTATCTTAATTTTTTCATACATTTTTGCATGAAAAATGAAGTATACTTGTGGGCTAATGGGATTTTAATATGTCAATATAGTCTAAATTATTTTAATTTTTCTTCTATTTTTCTGCCTACTGTTATTGCCTAGACAATGGTGTTGCATTAGCAATAGCTGCTTTAACATTTAGGTACATCTCTCTCATTTTTGAAAACGTCTTTACTTTCTGGAACAAGGTGTTCCAATAATATCATTATATCTTCTTGAGTCCAATACACAAATTCCTGAAAGATCTTACGTTCTGCAAAAGCACTGCTAACAATTGCAGGGCTTATGAGGGAAATGGCATTGACCAAAGCCTGTGCAGCTATGTAAACAGAGAACTAACTGAAATAATAATTGGTGTCTTGGAAATAACTTGGGCACACCAGGCAAGCAGCATAAGTTCTGGACGTTGCCTGAGGGAATATTAAATCTGTACAAAAACAGTAGAGAAGAAATTCTGGCTTGTGGGAGACACTGAATCATTGCAGACAAAAATGAAACTCTGAGTACCTGCCATGAGCCTAGAACTCAGCAGTGGTATGATACTGCTCTTTAGGGTGAGTATGATGAGTATAGGGACTCATTGTCAATTCCCTAAAACAGAGGTGTAGGGACCCTGTCTATGAAGCACCCCAGCAAGATGCAGACAGATATTTTGTTGAAGGTTCAATTTTTCTGTCACTATTTTGTCTTTTTTTTTTATTCCAGAAAAATCAGATGTGCAAATGCACAAACTTTTAAATTATAATTTTATCCTCATTAGAAATGACATATAAGCAAAATTTGCTGTTAGAAGCATATATTATTACAGAAAAATAATTCCTGAAAATATTATGAAAACAGATACTATAAAATAGCTTTGGTAATTTTGAAAACTTTGAAATAGTGTTTAAAATTAAAAGTGGGAGCTTATATTTAATTTTTTTAAAAAAGCACGAGTCTCATAAAAATTGGTTTCAAAGGCCAATTTCAAAATGCTACCATTGACAGTCTTATAAAACACAAAACTTCTTTGTGGACTTGAGCTGACTTCGATACTTCTGATTGTTACTCATACTTTCAAGTACTTTAGTTTTTTAAAAATGGAAACTAATTAATTTTCTCTATATCTTGCACATTTAGATTTTTCATTTCTTACCCAAACTGAGATTATATTTCTTTCTCTTATATAACTCTCAAAGTTTTTATTAACCAAGACAAAATGTGTCTAATATGGAGAATTAAATAATAAACAATGCTGATACATTTTTCTAATAGTAGATTGTCCTAAGTTCCTGGAATAAATCCTGTTTATATTGATTCATTTTGATTCAGGTACAGTAATGAGCCCATACCGATGTTTTGGTCAATGACAGAACACATATGCGACAGTGGTCCCATAAGATTATAATGGAGCTGAAAAGTTCCTGTCACCTAGTGAAATCACAGCCATGGTTATGCCTTAGTGTAGTGCATTATTTGTGTATATATGGTGATGCTGATGTAAACAAATCTACTGTGCTGCCAGTCATATAAAAGTACAGCACATCCTTTTCACACAGTACATAATACTTGGTAATGATAATATACAACTGTGTTACTGGTTTATGTATTTACTATACTATACTTTTTATGGTTCTTTTAAAATATACTCCTTCTTATAAAAGGAAGTTAACTGGAAAACAACCTCAAATAAAACACCTCTTTCAGGTGATATTCCAGAAGAAGGCATTGTTATCACAGGAGACAACAGTCCCATGTGTGTTATTGCTCCTGAAGACCTTCTAGTGGGACAAAATGTGGAGGCGGAAGACAGTGATATTGATGATCCTGACCCCTAGGCTAGGCTAGGCTTTTGTGTATGTTTCTTAGTTTTTAACAGAAAAGTTTAAAACATAAACAAATTAAAACTTTTAAAAATAAAAAAAAACATAGAACAAAGGCAAAAAGAAATAAAATACTTTCGTATAGCTGTATGACGTGTTTGTGTTTTAAGCTAAGTGTTACTATAAAAGAGCCAAAAAGTTTTTTTAAAAGTTTATTAAGAAAAAAAGTTACCAATAAGCTAAAGTCAATTTATGATTGAAGAAAGAAAAAAATATTTTTGTGAATTTAGTGTAGGCTAAGTGTACAGTGTTTTGGAAGTCTACAGTAGTGTACAGTGATGTCCTAGGCCCTCACATTCACTCACCACTCACTCAGAGCAACTCTCAGTCCTGCAAGCTCCATTTATGGTAAGTGCCCTATACAGGTGTACCATTTTTTATCTTCTAAACTGTATTTTTACTGTATCTCTTGTATGTTTAGATATGTTTAGATATATAAATATTTAGCATTGTGTTACAATTACCTAGAGTATTCAGTACAGTCACATTCTGTACAGGTTTGTAGCCCAGAAGCAATAGGCTATACTATATCGCCTAGGTGTGTAGTAGACTATACCACACAGGTTTTTGTAGGTGCACAATGACAAATCACCTAATGATGCATTTCTCAGATCATATCCCTGTCGTTAAGCAATGAATGACTGTACTACTACATGGTTAATTTTTCTAATATTTTGTTTATATTTTGTCATTTATTCAAAATAAAATTAATCTATAGTGTTCTTTGTGCTAACTTATGCTAGCTTTGTAAAATGATTGGGTGAGATTTGTATATGTTCTATATTCTGGTGCGTTATGAATAAAATTGTAACTGCTGTGTATGTCAATTTTATTAATTTATATTTTATTATGAAAGCATCTATTTGCTTAGGTTTTAAAGTGTCTTTATCCAAAGTGCACATCATGTTATTTTACATGATTTTATTATCTTTCATATCTGTGATTATATGTTACTTATTTTTTAAATTTATAGTCATAGACAGGCCTGGTATATAACATTTAAAAACAGATCAATATTATTTTTCAGGTTATAGTTCCATTGTTATATTGATTTTATAGATTTTGACTTAGTATTAAATAATTATATTTATATCCAAAAGAGAAAAATGTCTAAATAAAAATGTGAAGTCCAAGTAAACAGCATTTATCTAGCACAAACAGCAAACAATGCATGATCAAAGATAAGGAATTAGGTTTTAGTCCTCTATATCTATGATCTTGAATAATTTACTTAATTCGTTTTCTATATAACTTACGTAATGCTTGTCATTACAACTTGGATCTCAGTGATACCACTTGAAATGAAAATGTTCACCTGGGGAGATGTGTGTGTGTGAGTGTGTGTATGTAAGCGTGTGTGTTTGCATGCAGGGTCTCTTTTTATAAAATAAACTACCTTTAGAAATAAATGATAATGAAAAATGGAAAATTAAGCTTTTATCTATTTCAGCCATAGATTTTGGCAAATGTATACTAAAATCCTTCAGAGGTCTGACACATTTTCCCCTCTTAATAAGAGGTTTGATACCCAAGTATCCAAATCTCATTAACTCTGTCAATACGACCACGAGTATACCCTCAATGGGAAATCTTTCCTCGAATTTTCCCATTTGATTAACACCTTACATTTTCTTATTTGATTAAATACTTTAAATTGAATGAAGGACTCCAGGGAACCCTTTTTAGGCAATGAAAAAGTATTAACCTTTTCATGAGTGGCAGCACCAATATTTGTTAAACTTTGAATTTAGTTTCTTAAATAGAATTCCTTTTGACTGACAGTGTACTTACAAACTGTCTAAAACTCTTCTTGCTATTTATAAAGAAATGGATGCAATATAATTGGTCAAATTTCTCAAATACAGAGAAATATTCAAATGAAAATTTAAAAATAAATGGATAAAATTAATTGAATAGTCTTGTCTGTCTGTAATACTGCAAGCATACAGTCTTTTAAAGCACTATTGATACAGGACTCTTGATAACCTTGTAATCAATAATGATTTATCACTGTCCAAAATCAGTACCAATCTAGGTAATATGAACTCAAGACAGATTCAAGGTATAGACGATATTGCCGATTATGTGGGAAGTAGAATGGTGTAATGTTTTGCACATTGGTTTAGAATTAGAAGACCTAGTTTTGATCCAGCTTTGTCATTTACTACCAGTATGTGTATAGAAAATTAAATTCTGCAACAGTGGCAGTGGAAATAACACTCACAATGGAATCTCTATTCTTCCAGAGAATATGTCTTCACATATATCTGCCATATATAGATTCTTTCTTTCCTTCATCTCTAAAACGGGAATAATCACGATAATACTTTCTTAACAGGCTTTTTGGAAATAATACACGTACATAATAAGCATGCAATGCCTGATAGGTATCCTTGTTCCTTTTTATCTAGTGTTATTATATTGAAAAGAAGAAGCATGACAAGAATGGTTAGCATTCTGCCTGAAATGACAGAACATTTTTTCATCCTCTTCTTTAACTTCTGGTTAAAAACCTGAAAGCAGAGTTTACAAGAACAGTATATGATTACCTGTTATACAGACAGAAAGAAAAACCTCCCATGTTATCTTGATAATAAATTTGAAATAGATCCATCAATTGGGTGTTAATTTAAGCTATGTAAGGGTTCATTCTGCAGTAAATCCATTCTAAGTGCTTTACAGGAAGCCGAGTGGAAGGTGGTACATCTTAAAAGCAGATAGTCTACCAACATGGATATCTCTTGAACTTTTCTTGATATTTTCTAAGAAAATATTCAGACGTTAGTATATTACTAGAATTCCAATTCAAAATTCATTCACACATTTCACATATTTAAGAAAATCTGGAATTTGTATTGATAAAAAAAAAAGTTGTTCTTGTCCAAAAACATCAATTGGCCTCATCTCCAGGATGATCCTCCAACCTCAGGGTAGATTGGTAAGGCTTTTGATTTTCCTAATAGATGTCAAAATTTTCACCTGAAAAAGCTTTTAAAAGCAACACAAAATCAATGTTGCCAAGCTCTTGTGTGTATTTAAACTTGAATTGACTGTTAATTCAGTTTTTTCTGCAAGTTTATAGAAAAGTACCTTTAAGGAAGTTAGTTTAATAGATGGGATGTTCATTCAGTCTTTCATGTTTTTAGTTGCTATCAATATAAATCAACAATCATGTAAATCCATTCAATCAATTATGAGCATTAAATATAATAAATTTTGATTCAAAATGGTTCTATTTAAAGCTCCCTATATTTTCCATGAAATTATCATTGAAGATATCACCTATTATGTTGCTCAATGTTTTTTCTTTAATATATTATTTTTTTCAGAGACAGTTTAGATTCATAGCAAAATTGAAAGGAAGGTCCAGGAATTCCCCATTTAGCCCCTGAACTGACACAGGCATAGCTTTCTCCATTATCAACATCTTCTACCAGAGGGATATTTGTTACAGTTAATAAATCTACATTTACCCATCCTAATCACCAAAAGGCTATAGTCTACATTAAGGTTCACTTGTGGTGTTGTACCTTCTATGGAATTGGACTCATGTATAATGTCTATATATACATGTGTTATAACAAAAATATCATTATAGTATTTTACAGACTATTTACAGTATCATTAAATGTCTGTGTGCTCTGCCTACTTTAATTGTTCCTCCCAACTCCGCCCCATCCACTGGCAAGCACTGATCTTTTACAAGCTCCACAATTTTACCTTTTCCAGATAGTCATATAGACGGAGTCCTAAAGTATGGAAACTTTTCAGATTGGCTTCTTTCACTTAGTAATATGCATTTAAGATTCCTCCATGTCTTTCCATGTCTTGATAGCTCATTTCATTTTAGTGCTAAATAATATTCCATTGTCTGTATATACCACAGTTTATTCATTCACCTGCTGAAATACATCTCGGTTGTTTCTAAGTTTTGGCAATTATGAATGAGGCTGCTATAAATGTTCATGTGAGGGTTTTTGTGTGGAGATATGTTTTCAGTTTCTTTGGGTAAAAACCAGGGAGTATTATTGCTTGATCATATTTTAAGAGTGTGCTTAGTTTTGTAAGAAACTGACAAATTGTCTTCCAAAATGACTGTGTCATTTTGCATTCCACCATCAATGAATGCGGGTTCTTGTTGCTTCATATCCTTACTAGTATTTAATATTGTCAGTTTTCTGAATTTTGGCTATTCTAGTAAGTGTGAATGGTATCTCTTGTTGTTTTAATTGGTATTTCACTGACAACATATTATGTGGAATATCTTTTCATATGTTATTTGCCATCTGTACATTTTCTTTGGTGAGGTGTCTGTTCATATCTATGGTTAATTTTTTTAATTAGGTTTCTTGTTTTACTATTGAGTGTTGAGTTCTTTGTGTATTTCAAATAACAGTCCTTTATCAGATTTACCTTTTCCGAATATTTTCTTTTGGTCCATGGCATGACTTCTCACTCAGTTGATTTTGTTTTTTGCAGAGCAGAAGTTTTTAATTTTAATGAAGTCCAGCCTATCAATTATTTTTTTTCCTGAATTATTACTTTGGTTTACTATTTAAAAAGCCATTGCCACACTCTAGCCCCTCTAGATTTTCTCCTGTGTTGTCTTCTAGTAGTTTTGTGGTTTTGCATTTTACATTGAGGCCTATGATCCACTCAGGGTTAATTTTTGTGAAGTATGTAAGGTTTGTGTCTAGACTCACTTTTTTTCTGCATGTCCAGTCGTTCTAGTACCATTTGTGGAGAAGAATATCTTAGCTACATTGTATTGCCTTTGCTCCTTTGTCAAAGATCAGTTGATTATATTTATATAGCTCAATTTTTTGGTTTGCTATTCTGTTCCACTGATCTATTTGTCTTTTCTCTCACCAATACCAGATTGTCATGATGACTGTATCTTTATAGTAATCTTGACACTGGGTAGTGTCAGTCTTCCGACTTTGTTCTACTCCTTCAACATTGTTTTGGCTATTCTGTCTTATTTGCCTCTTCATATAAATTTTAGAAGCAGTGTGTTTATATCCGTGAAATAACTTGTTGGCATTTTGATTAGAATTGCATTGAATCTATAGATCAATTTGGGAAGAACTTATATCTTGACAATACGAGTCATCCTATATATGGGCATGGAATATCTTTTCATTTATTTAGTTCTTTTTTGTTCCACTCAACTGAATTTTGTCATTTTCCTAATATAGATCTTTTATGTATTTTGTTCAATTTATATCTATTTTATTTTGGAGGATGCTAATATAAATGATGATGTGTTTTTAATTTCAAATCCACCTTTTCACTGCTGGTATATAAAAAATTAATTGACATTTGTATATTAATCTTATAATCTACAACCTTGTCATAATCAATTATTAGTTCCAAGAGTTGTCTTGTTTTTGTTGATTCTTTTGAATTTTCTACATATGTGATTATGCCATCT
>CAUYSK010095649.1:0-30349 GCA_963575035.1 Avahi laniger | reverse complement strand
ACAGGACCTCTTGTATTATCACTGATAGAGCTGGAACCTATTCTATTAAGTGAAGTATCACAAAAATGGAAAAACAAGCACCGCATGTACTCACCAGCAAATTGGTTTCACTGATCAACACTTAAGTGCACATATAGTAATAGCATTCATCGGGTGTCAGGCAGATGGGAGGGGGAAGGAGAGGATGGGTATTTACACACCTAATGGATGCGATGCGCACCGTCTAGGGGATGGACAGGCTTGAAGCTCTGACTTGGGTGGGACAAACACAATGTATGTAACCTAAACATTTGTACCTCTGTAATATGCTGAAATAAAAAAAAAATTTAAAAAAAGAAGTAATCTGAATAGACGTATAACAAATAAAGTGATTGAATTAGTAATCAAAGAAATATTCTCAAAGAAAAGCCCAAGACCAGATGGTTTCACCACTGAATTCTGCCAAACATTTAAAGAAGAATTAATACTATTAACAGTTCTTCACATGCTTTTACAAAGAATAATAGAGAAGGGAACACATCTTAGCTCATCCTAAGAGGCCAGTATTACCCTGATACCCAAATACAAATCCATCATGTGAAAAAAGAAAACTACACACTAGTATCTCTTATGAATGTGGATGCAAAAATTCCCCAAAATACTGTCAACCCAAATCCAGCAATATATAGAAAAAATTATACACTATGAGTAAGTGGTAATCGTCTGAGAATTGTGAGTTTGGTTTAGCATCAGTGGAATAAAACCCAAAAACCACACGATCGTCTCAGTAGATCAGAAAAAACATTGACAAAATCCAAAACCCTTTAATAACAAAATCACTCAACAAACTAGGAATAGAAGAGAACTTCCTCAACCTGATACAGAGCATCTATGAAAAACTCACAGCTAACATTATACTTAATGGTGAAAGATTAGATACTTCCCCCTTAAGATTAGGAAGAAGATAAGGACACTCTCGCCACTTCTATTCAATACCGGAGGGTCTATCCAGGGCAATTACTCAGGAAAAAGATATGAAAGGCATCCAAATTGGAAAGAAATAAGTAAAACTATCTCTATTATCAGATGTCATGATCATGTATATGGAAAATCCTAAGGCACCCAGTAAAAAACTATTAGAACTAGTAAATGAATTCAGCAAAGTTCCAGGATACAAAATCGATACACAAAAATCAATTGTATTCTTCTACACTTACAATGAACATCTAAAAATGAAATTAAGAACATTTATAATACATAAAGAATAAGATACTTGGGAATAAATTTAATAAAAGGATTGTAAAACTTGTACTCTGAAAACTTCAAAACATTGTTGAAAGAATCTAAAGGCATAAGTAAATGGAAGAATATCTCATATTCATTGATTAGAAGACTTAATATTGTTAAGATGGCAATGCTTCCCAAATTGATCTACAAATTCAATATATCTCTATCAGAATCCTGGCTAGCTTCATTGTAGAAGTTGACAGGCTGATTCTGAAATTCATACGGAATTTCAAGGGACCCAGAATAGCCACAAAAATCTTCAAAAAGAAGAACAAAGCTGGAGGGCTCACATTGCTCAACTTCAAAACCAACCACAAAGCAACAGTAATTAAGACAGTATGGTACTGGCATAAGGATAAGCATACAGATAAGTGGGATAGAAATAAGAGTCCATAAATAAACCTATGTGTCTGTGGTCAACTGATTTTGACAACAGTGCCAATACTATTCAATATGGAAAGAATTGTCTTTTCAACAAATGGTGCTGGGACAATTGGATAGTCACATGTAAAAGAATGAAGTGGGACTCTTACCTTACATTAAATTAAAAATAGGTAAATTGGACTTCATCAAAATTAAAAACTTTTGTGCATCAAAAGATATAATCAAGAAAGTAAAAATACAAGCCACAAAATCAGAGAAAATATTTGCAAATTGTCTGAAAAGGGACTTGTGTCTACAATATATAAAAGTCAATAATAAAAAGACACAACCCAATTAAAATGGATAAAGGATATGAATAGACATGTCTTCAAAGAAGATATACAAGTGGTCAATAAGCACATGAAAAGATGCTTGCCCTCATTAGTCATCAGGGAAATGTAAATCAAAACCACAGAGAGATACCACTTCACACCTACTAAGATGGCTGTAATCAAAATCTCTGATACTAACAAATGTTGGAAAGGAAATGGAGAAGTCAGAAGCCTTATACATGGATAACAGGGGTGTAAAATGGTGTAACTTCATTGGAATATAGTCTATCAGTTAACCACAGAGTTACCATATGACCTAGTGATTCAACTCCTAGCTATGTACTAAAGAGAAATGAAAACATATGTCCACACAAAATGTCTATATATTGTGTACAAATGTTTATAGCAACTTTATTCCCTAATAGTCAAAAGGTGGAGACAGCCCTAATGTCCATCAACTGACAATGGATAAACAAAATATGGTATATACATATAATGGAATATTATTTATTTGGCCATAAAAAGTAATGAAGTGCTGCTGTGTGTGCTACAACATGGATGAACCTTGAAAACATTTTGCTAAGTTAAAGAAGCCAGTCAAAACTACCACTGGTCATATGGTTCCACATGTATGAAAAATCCAGAAGAGGCAAACCTTTAGAGACAGAAAATAGATTAGTTGTTGTCTAGGTTTGAGATACAAGGGGGATAAGGGAGTATACTAAATACTAATAAAACCATTGAATTATAAACTTTAAATGGATGAATTGTGTGATATGTGAAAACTGTTTTTAAAAAATATGGAAAAGAAGACAACTGGAGAGTGAGGGTTTTGTAAGTAGGTCCTAATTTGCTTTAAGATGTAACCTTCTTTTTTTTTTTTTTTGAGATAGAGTCTCACTCTGTCACCCTGGGTAGAGTGCAATGGTGTCGTCATAGCTCACTGCAACCTCAAACTCCTGAGCTCAAGTGGTCCTCCTGCCTTTGCCTCCTGGAGTGCTAGGGTTACAGGCGTGAGCCACCTCACCCGGCCAAGGTATAACCTTCTTAAACATTAAAGAGAGTGGCCATGACAGAGCATGGACACCAACCCTGATGTTGGTGAAGCTGAGCTAGGAGGATCTGTGTGCACATCTCAGCATTCATCATGCATTCAACAAACTTTTGCCGTTTGTATTTTCTGTGTCCTTTACCAAATCCTGATAACAATAAGAGTCACAAGACACAAAACTATCTTCAAAGAACTTGAAATTTAGGCATCCTCAAATTCACGTATTTAATGTAAAGAGAATTTTGTCCATTAGAACATAAGCTCCTAAGGGCAGAGTTTTGTCTATTTCATTCAGATGTATCACCAGGACCTATAACAATACCTGGCACCTAGTAGGTGGCTAATAAGTACTTGCTGAATGAATAAGAATATTAAGCATTCCATAACATCTGTCACCAACCTTGAACAGAGTTTAGGCAGCAAGGATGCAGAACTGGCAAAGTCAGGCCTTTACTTTTAAGGGAGCCCAATAGAGTGTGACCCCAGCAGAACCTGAACAACTAATAAGAAGATGAATGAGAGCACTTGTTTCCATAAGGATGTCCTGGGAGCTAGGATGCTTACCAGGTCCCCAGGTAGTGCACACTAACGTCCAGGAACTACTGGACTCGATGATCCTTCAAGTTTCCTCCTAACCCCAAATGCCTTTGTTTCTAAGATTCTAATCCAAAAGATGGGAGTAAAACCACTAGTAAGTGCCCTTCTCTGACAAGAATAATTGTGATCCAGGATTGTTGTTAACACTGAGATTCCTAAGGCAGGCCTGCTAGGGAAACCTGTGATCTCAAAGTACTGCATGTATCCCCAGCCAGATCTGTTCTTACCAGTCGAATTGAACAGGACGCAGCGTTTGTATCTCCACAGTATGGTGGGTAGGATTTTCCTTTCCTTCCAACTCAATAGGAGAATTAGATTTTTTTTCCCTAATCTGCTCATAAATATCCATTTATGACCCTTGCTCTTGGCACCATTGTCAACATTAAACTAGACCCAAAGGAGAGAGGACTGTGCTTTGAACTGAGCTCTAGTGAAGCTAGTGCGTGTGTCTAAGGCAGCAGTCCTCCACTCGGCTGCACACCGGAGTCACCTGGAGACCTTTTAAAAAATACCGCATATGGGCCCCACTGCCTCAGATTCTGATTTAACTGTATTGTGGCGGGACCCAGGAAATCCTTAGAAGGTTGAAAACCAGGTTGAGAGTCACCAGCGGTTCAGAGTGAAGGAAATAAGCCAATGGGCATTAGGTCTGGGGTCAGACTCTGAAGCTACCGAGTAATTAGCCTGTGGAGTTGGGAGCGGAGGACTTCCCTCCCATGTCAAGCGTATCCAGGGAGAAAGAGTGCCTGTCTTTCTCTCCCTGCTCCCCACCCCAGTCTCTCCAGATGCCCTGTTTGCCTTTACCCACTGTCTCTAATCACCCGTGTTTGGGGATTGGCTCCTATTCAAACAGGGCGGTCCCTTGGCTTAGGCAGTCTTCTCAGCATCACTCTAGTATACAGTGCTGGCTCCCCTCACCTGCTGCCCAGTCACCTGGCCTGGGTCCCCACAGGACTTGGCTGAGGATTATATTTCTGACTTGTGGTTGGTGCTGCCCGGCTCAGCCTTCTCTCTTGTCCACTCACGCCTATGCAGGCCCCGGAGTTCTTTCCTCCTTCACTCCTGGTTCTCTGCCCACAGCCCTGGTACCCTCTTTTCTGGCTTCGGTCCTCTGCTCTCCGGGGCCCTGTGTTAGTACGTTCCTTGCTCCCAGGTAGTTTGCTGTGCCCTCGGTGTTTGCCCCCTCAGCCTCATAACTCAGTGTACCCACACCCTTACGCATACTCATCTATAGCCACTGCCTGCTCTCTGTCTGGTCTGCAGCTGCCAGGCAGTTAATTTGTGTGAAATTCAGCCAAAGCTGACTCATGCCTTTCTTTGAGGTCTCCTGGAGTTGAATGAAAGACATGATATGGTTTGTGAAACCCAGTGCCATCAGATGAGATAATGTACATCAAAGTCTTACGCTGTAAAGTGGGGCACAAATACAAAGTATGGATGATAGTAAGCAGCAGCAATGTTGTTTACGCCATTCTGGGACGTAGGTGGTAGCCGGCCAGGAGCACCGGAGGAGGGACAAAGACTGATAAAGGGTATATAGATGAGATGTTTGCAAGTCAGGAAATTGAAGAGATGTGAGAGGTCAGGACCAGGTGGTTAGATAGGAGGGGAGCAGTACAAAAAGCAGAGGTCAGATTTCATCACACAGCCAGGGGCCTGGAAATGAGGAAAAGTTAAAGGTTTCCTCTAGCAGTGCTTTCAGCTCTTTCCTCAAAATATATCCAGAATCTGGCCTATTGTCACCACCTTCACGGTCACCACCCTGGTCCAAGCTGTCATAGGTCCTGCCAGGACTGGTGCAGTAGCTCCTACCTGGTCTCCCTTATTCCATTCTCAACACAACAGCCTAAGTCATCCTACCAAAGGGTGAGGTACGTTACGTGGTGTCACTCTTCTGCTCAAAATGCTTAATGTCTTCCCATCCTTCACAGGATGAGAGCCCAAATCCCTCATGTGGCTTACTGGGCTCTGCATGGTTGAGACTTGTTACTTCTTACCTCTCAGTCTCTATAACTGATTCACCTGCCCCAGGTCACCCTGGGCTTCTTGCTTTTCCTTGACCTGGCAAAGTCATTCCTGCTTATTATGGTCTTTGCCCCTGCTGCTCCCTCTACCTGGAGCCGCCGCCTCCACGCAGCCACATGGCCACCCTCTCACTTCATTCAGGTCCAAGCACAGGTGTCGCTTCAAGAAGCCTACCCTGGCTTCTCTGTCTTGGGTAGCACTCCCAGGCCCATCACACTCTATGCTTTTCCCAGCTGTATTTTATATAGCACTGAAATAAAAATATAGTAAATATTTATTAATTTATTATATGACTTCTACAATGTAAGCTCTGTGAGCATAGGAATTTTGTCTGTCTCATTCCCTGCTTGCACAGTGCCTTGCATTGTTGAATTAACGAATGGATGAATAAATACATAGGATAACAGACTTAAGACTCCAGCAGTAAGGCAAGATATTGATTAAGGGGGCAAAGAGTTGTCTTAATCCTGAGCTTTCTTGTGGTTCTGTGGAGACAAAGACCTGTTCCCCAGGATGACTGGCCTCAGGTTTGCAGGTAGAGATTACTGCTTCAAGGAGGGAGAGGGTGAGAGAAGTCCACCTGCCAGGCTCCTGCCCATTCTGGAGCTGGACTAATTTGGGAATTCCAAGGGCAAGTCAAGGGCCCAATGGGGAAGCTTCACAGATGAAAACATTTTTATTAGATTCTCTCTCCAGGGGCCCTGTTTCTCTGGGATATGATTTTTAGAATCTTTGGGAGAAATTTCTCTTTATCATCTTCCCTCTCCCTCAGGGGACTTCCTTGGCCAGCCCAACTGCTTTTGCGTTTATGGCAAGGTAAAACAGCAGGGTGGGTAAGAAAGAGCTTGGGCACTAGGTCTAACTGGAGCTCTGTATTTCCTTCCTAGCTGTGTGGTCTTAGGCAAGTTATGTAAATTTCTCAGAGCCTTACCACCTCATCTGTAAACAGAGGATTATGATTGTGCCCTTGCCAGGGATGGCGTAGAGATGAAATGTGGTCATGCATTTTAGGCACGACATTTGGCGCAACGTTCTGCTTGGCAAATGTCCAGTTATTCTTATTGTCAGGGTCTGGAGTCCTAGATGAAATAATTCTTGTTCAGGGCAGCTCTTCAGAGTTCCAGGATACAGTGCTTCTCAAAGGTAAACGCACATACCTATCACCTGGAACAATCTTGTGAAAATGCAGATGCTGATTCAGAAGGTTGAGAAGGGGCCTGAAATGCTGCATTTCTAACCAGCTCTCAGGTGATGATGGCGCCACAGACCAGGCACTGAGTAACCAGGCCCTGTGAAAGGGATGGTTGGGGAATAAAATACTGATGAATGTATTTCCCTGAAGTCTTGTAGCCTCTTATTTTGACCTTAAAGACAGCCTAAAATTACTATATCTTAACCCAGAGGAGCTGCCATTGTTCACAGTTGCTTTCCTTGCTGGCGTCCCTGAATCTGATTCCAGCTTTACTCAGCCTTCCCTACCACTTCAATTCTGCAAGGATGCCTTATACAGAAACACTTACCCTCCAAGGAAGTCTTACTCAAAGCTGAAAAAGGAGAGGGAGAGAGAGGAGCTTCTCTTTTTCTTAAACCTGCTCCTGGGCTTAGTTTCCTGTGGCCCTTGAACATATGGCCAGGCGCTTGTTTTCATGGCTGCTTAATGGTTTGTAAAGCAATTGCTGGAGGAAACATTGCTATAGCAAGCCAGGCCAGAGGGGCAGAAGGACTCCTGAGCCAATGTTATCTTTGCTGAGCACCGGGGCTATTCCTGCCCCTTTTCTCTCTCCACCTGACAGAGACAGATGGCTTCCACATGGTTTGACCTACTGTTTGGCCAGACCTGATCAGGTAGTCATCCATCAGCTGCCCCATTTGGCCCCCCAGAGGGTACCCTGTGGTTCATGGGAGGCAGAAATTGGAGGTTTCCTTTAGAGCTCATCACATCTCACAGCTATTGTAGTATAGTTTCAAGCATGGACAGTTCTTATTCCAGATGTTACTGTCCCAGTGTCCATATGTTTCGAGGTGGGATCAGCAGGTTTACATAGTAATGTTAAACTAATTAATCATAAACTAATGATTTAACAGCTTTAGGACCCAAAATGAGTTTGGTGCTGGCAAAGATGTAAGTAATACATATGGTATTATTAAGCTGGGAAAAGGAGGTGAGGCTGAGTTTTTTCCATTGCTTTGGCACAATCTCTTTATTTTCTTACTGATATTAAATGTTACTCACAAAACCTCTGAAAGCTGTATGGGGAAATCTTCAAATACTCCTCCTGGCTCTCTGTGAAAAAATAAAAACTTAAATTAATAGAAGCTGCAGGGCATCAAAAAAAGGTAGCAATAAGCAGAGGGGTTGTGCAGAGTGGAATCAAGAGGCCTGGATTCTAATCCCATTCTTCCATTTTCTTTATGACATTGACTACATCACTCGATTGATTTAACAAACAGTTTTAAGTACCTACTAGCTGAATTAAAGATATGTTTGGCTTCCTTTTTTTTCTAAATTTAAAATAAGATTGTTCCATGAACTTGGGTTCTAAAAACCTTAAATAAAGTGGTTTTATATTCTTTTCCTTGTAAAAGCAGTATTTGTTCATTAAAACCTGCCCTATTCCATTATATGGAAATTATACTTTACTTAAAAAAAAAGCTTTATCAAAGTGAAAGGAGATGGAGAAATTTGAATAATTACAGCTTAATGGAGTGAAAGTTGGCCAAATCTATAAATGTATCTCATTAAAATAATTTTAAAATTAAAATTAAAAATTCCAAATCTAGCTGGGCATAGTGGCACATGTAGCTGTAGTCCCAGCTACTTGGGAGGCTGAGGTGGGAGGATTGCTTGAGTCCAGGAGTTTGAGTCCAGCATGGGCTACATAGCAAGAACCCATCTCTAAAAAACTTTTTTTAAAAACCCAAATCCATTAAAATTAAAAGTACCCAGCCAGCCCTAGCATTATTTGTTAACAGAGAAGAAAGAAACTAGAAACAACCTTTGTCCCTCAATAAAAAGAATGAGTTGAATAGAAGTAGAAGGTTGAACATATATTCCCCAGCTCCAGCTGTCTACATCTATCTGATATTTTTATTATTAACTTCAGTAGGGAGGAATAGTTTCCTCTGCATAGTTTTTAAAACATTTTTCCCTGATTATTAAAAAATATATACACCAAAATTTTTTTTTTAACTTTTTCTATGTATAAGAGAATAAAGATGAGAAAAAGACCCTAAAGTTCCCACATCATGTCTATCTGGTACCAAATAAGCATTCAGTAACTGTTAACATTTGGGTGTGCTTCCCTGGTATGCAAAATGTTTTCTCAGTTGAGGTAATACTGTTTATGTATTTCATATTAGCTTTTTTATTCAATATTTGATTTTTATTTGACCTGATGATTTTGCTGAGTCACTTGGCTCTCGTCCAGTTGTTTGCCTTGCCTCCCTCCCTTGACTTTTGGATTTGGAGAGTCAAGGTCTTGAGGGCTGGTGGAGAGGACTGAGTCCCTTTAGGCATAAAGTGTCCCATAAGTGGTGGTTATGCCTCACCTCCTGTAATGACCTGACAGGCAGATCTCAACTTTTGTTTTCATAATAATGATTAAAAAGCTGTAGCCCCATTAACTGGAATGGAATTGAGAACCCTGTGCTTAGGACTCATTCCTTGCAAAAATGAAACAGCTCTTTGATGCTTTCCTCTGCCTCTCTGGAGGTGAAGACAAGTCAGGTTGCCCCTAGACCACAAAGTGAAGGACCCCCCTGACACCCAGCATGGCAGGGAGGCTTCTGCCACCTTTTGTAATACAGTTCATGATAAGGAGGATCTGTCCTCCTGTGTGAGGACAAGATGTTCCCACTTCTGGATGTTCTGAATGTGGCTACCATATGCCAAGGTAGTGGAGGTGCCCCAAGAAGGCTACCCCTTCTATTTTTTCAACTTAAGGTATGGGAGAACCATGTGTTGAAAGAGCATGGCTCAAATAGCGAGTTACTGGCTGATTCTGAATCCTCTGATCTCTCCGGGTCAAGGAGAAACTTGTAGGCAATTCAAGGTTCCTAGGGGGAGAGGATCCACAGCTGAGGGTGAGTGGCGTGGCGGGAAGGGGACTGGGGGAAGCAGCTAGGGCAGTGGTGGCAGCTATAGCAGGGAATAGGGGACGTCGTGGTGTGCTCTCTGTGAAATACAATGGAATTTTGACTACTTATTTTGCCTCTTGTTAGAATAGTTGATAGATTTTTCTTTTTGTTATACTTTTTACAAATACTTTGCTTTGGTTTGTGATTAACGTGGGAGTTAATGCCAGTTGGTTGGAAGCAGAAAAGAGAAAAGATGTGACATTCATTGTACTATTGGTCATATGCCAGGCACCTGGCTGGATGCTTTATGTTATCTCTTGTAACCCAGAGAGAGTTGCTGATTCAGGGTGGGGACCCATGACCACAGGACTGTAAAGTTCACCTGTGCTTTTGGGAGTGAAATGAATGGGATTCAAATAATACACACTCTTGACAATGAGCTTCTCTTACAGTCAGCCCCAACACAGAGCTAAGGTTATCAAAATGATAGCTTGCATCAAATGGTGATTTGTGGAAGAACCAGTATCTCTTTCAGAGTATACCGTGTAAGAAACCTCATTTAGAGAGGTTAGCGGAGGTTTAGCTGAGTTTTTAAATAGAAAGTTATCATTGTTTTGTAAGCAACTTTCCATGTTTTTGTAGCCAGGAAGGGTAAACTAGGAACCAGGTCCAGAGCGGGAGCCCTTTGGGCAGGGCTGAAAACTTTCATCACGATTCTGCGCAGTCGTCCCTCAAGAGAATGTGCTGCATCGATTTCACTTCATCACAGCAGGAGACGAGGCCTCAGAAGGAGGGGCCCTCCATCCAGTGATCACCAGCTAATGACTTTAGGAATGAACCAAGAAAGTAGAACTTTGTAGGTAACAAAATTGGAGAAAGGTGTCAGTGTAGAGGGTTTTTGAGTTAGTGAGATTTTGCTGGAATTTAGTTATTTTTCCTGTTTGTGACCAAAATGAAGGGAGCAGAGGCTTTGAGAGGAGGTAGGGAAGGGTGGATAATGCAACAGACCATGCGGCGAGCACACTGCATTCTGCAGGGTAGATTGTGTTTATATCTCAGAAATGCCGTATTTTGAATAATAATAATAATAATGGAGGCACTGCCATATGTATGGGGATTTAAATTTAATAAAGCTGTTTTGATGTAAGGATTTAAGGAGATACTCATCAAGCCTGAATTATTAGACAAATCATTACCTTCTGGCCAGGGAAGCTGGATGGTCTGGACAGCGCAGCTGGGGGGAAGGGGCTGCAGAGGAGTGGGGAGAAGGGCAACTGGCCCTTGGTCAGCTGGAGGAGGAAGAACTCAGAGGGTCCAGCTCCAGCCTTGGTCCTCACACTACGGGGCAGTGAGCAGAGCCGGCAGGAGATGCTGAGGACAGTGAGGCTGGGCTGCATACACCTCTGGAGCAGGCAGCACTGCTGTCCTGTTCTCCTGGAACTGACACTACACACTCAGAAATGTCTGAGATCATTAGGTCAACTCCCTCATTTTACAGATGAGGAAACTGAGGCACAGAGGAGTCAAGTGACATCTTAAGCAAGTGCCAAAGCTGGAACCAGAACTCATGTCTCTTGAGCCCTGGCCCAGTGACTCTGATGCCCTTGACTGGCGGGCAGCTCTGCAGATAGAGAGGCATGTAAGGCCGGCAGGGGAGAACGGCAGAGCCGGGCAGATGGGAGACAGTGGAGGGGCAGCTGGTGGGAAATGGAAAAGCCGCAAAGAGCCAAATATCCATTTCTGCTGGCCAGGCCCCAAGGACAAACATGACTCCCAAATGTTCCCTACCAGAGGTGTAAACAGCCACCCAGAGGAAGCACACAGAGGATTGACCAAAGGCCATGAAATGCCATTTATGTTTAATGACTAAGCACTCCTGTTTATTCAGACTCTTAATCCAGCTCTTTAACTTCGCTCTTTCCTTTTACGTCGAGACCTTCCCTGCCATGCCTCCCTTCTCACTTGGGTTCTGGCTGTCCTTGTGTTCAGGGACAACTACAGTTTACACTCTCTCTGCCCATTCTCCCAGGTTCTAGGGTAAAGGAGAACGAAGAAGAAGAAGATGATGATGAACTTGGACAATGTGACTTGCCCGAAGTGTTTTGATATTCTGAAAAGGAGCTATAGGGAAGAACAATGAGCAAATTCATGAGTCAACATCCTGTTTATCCCTCTATTGTGAGGAATAATGCCTCTATTTCTTTTGTGAAGCATAATCATTTGTTAGTTTTAGTAAGACATTTCCCTGCCTGCTGATAAGGAAACATGAAAGCATTTATTGTGCTGGTCTAGAATGTAAACCATAAGCTGTGGTCTTTTTTGTTTATTTGATTTTAGTTTTAATCTATGATCACAGGCTTAAGGGTTGAAGGGTCCATGGAGGACTGCCAGCCCCTCCGCCCCATTCTGTGCGGGGAGCCCCTTCCCAGCATCCCCACCGATGGCCGATGGTTCAGAGCCCTTCCCTCTGAGTCCCCACAGGGAGTTGCTTCTGCCTCTGTGGAAGCACTTACTTCATTTTGCTTTAAATTACAGTTATTGGAGGACTTGTCTTAAGTCTCAGTTGTGAGCCCTTGAGGGCAGGGGGTGGGTGGGCAGGAATCCCTCCTCATTCCTCTTTGATCTCCCACAGCCCCCAGCACAGAGCCTGGCCCACTCTCCATAAATATTTGAACGAGTGACAAGGTGTTAACAGTCTCCAGAGGCAGCCACAGTTGGACATCTCTAATAGCTAGAAAGTTCTTCCTAAAAGTAAGCAGAAATATGCTTCCCTGTGTTCCCTGGGAGGGAG
Organism: Avahi laniger; assembly: GCA_963575035.1. Classification (NCBI taxonomy): domain Eukaryota; kingdom Metazoa; phylum Chordata; class Mammalia; order Primates; family Indriidae; genus Avahi; species Avahi laniger. The sequence continues at coordinate 17,847 of CAUYSK010095649.1, read as the reverse complement.
GAGAATGTAAACAAGTGGTGATGACAAAGCTCTGTGTGTGCATAGGATGTACCTGGGGACAGGGCAATGCCTTGTTCTTATCACTCTTTTTGCATCCTATCTGGCCAAAGTACATAAGACCTTTTTCCAGGATAGGAAAACCCAACAACCTAGATAGATCTGGATTATTGGAGTGGTGGTGGGGGAGTGTTAGATTCCAGGACTTGAATCCAGTTTGGGAGGACAGTTCTATCAGATACTGTCAGTGTCTCAACCATATCCCCTGGACCTGTCCTGGGGGTCGTCTGCTGGTGATTCCCATACAAACTGACAGCTTTCTGCATTTCTCTACCATGGTCACTGTGACCTCGGGAGTGTGCTTGGCCTGTGTGTGGGTCAGGCTGGAAATGCCAGGGACTTACCCAGGAGGAACCTTCAACCAGTGAGCAATGGAGCTTGGTGCGTAAATAGCCCAGATTCCTCACCTCTCAGTGGGATAGCTCAGAGGTGTGTTTTATAGAGTTTCTCAAGAGGTCTTAGCAGGGATTTAGCCCCAGTTGCTCATAGCGCTAACCCACTAATTAACATATCCTTATTCATTTCCCTCCTTCTCCTCTTTGACTTCCTCTCTCCTTTACTATGCTTCCTGGGAACATGCCCGCATACACTCTCTGCCCCACTTCCTGTCTCAAAGTCTGCTTTGCTGGAGAACCCAAACTAATGCAATGCCATGAGTGGGAAGTTGGGGGAATTCTTAGTGTTACTTCTGTAGAAGACAAAACTTAGAGTCAGTGCATGCTTTTTCCTCTTTCTCTTCTTTCCCTACACTTCTAGGTGCAGAGTTGGTTTTTCTGTCAGTTCTATAGAGTTTAATTTTAAGTAGCATTTGTGTCCTAACTCAGAAAAGCACTGATAATGATTCCTAAATCTTTGAAGGATAGTTATCTCACATAACAAGAGTCAGATATATTGTAGCTCTATTAAGGAAATGGGCTGTGTTAGAAAGGTCTCAGGCCAGACTAAAAAAAGAGATGATGCCTGGGGGTCATTAGACATCAGGACGGATTTGTACTCAAACACTTCACTTAACCTAAATGTCCACAGAGACTGTTTAAATTAAGAGAGACCTTATCAGCCTGGCCCAGGTTTGGGATGGAGTACGTGGAGGTTGGGGACAGCTAAGACAAATGGGACCATCAGGGAAGTGGGAGAGGAAACTAAAGAACCTTCATTAAACCTCCCCAGTATTAATGAGCTGCACCTGAGCTAAGAGAACCCAGAGAAAATGCTGTAGCTAAAGAATATTTATAATCATTTGAGAAGATTTGTAACGAAGAATGAAAGTGTGTGAGTAACCTGCCTCCCTAGTCCTCCTTCTGGCTGGCATTGTGTGATTCAGAAAAGCCACCTGTGGATGCCACAATATTACTTGATTGTTTTGACACCTCAGACAATTAATAGGAGCTAACAGTTTAAAAGAATCATAATCACTACTGTCTTATATTTGTGGGGTTTTTCTTTACATTCGATCTTAGCCAAAAGGCCGAGAAGCGACTATTAGGGGAGGGGGTTCTTTTGTCTTATTTCTTCCTGGAGAGTTTTTTGCTGGCCTAGTAGGAAACAACACACATGTTCATGAGTTTTTAATTGGCAGGCAACTGTGGGAATGAATGTAAACAAAACACAAGATGAAAGGAGACAACGGGACCAAGAGAGCCCCCACAGATGCCTTTTGGGGTCAGGTGGAGAAATGTTCCTAAATCAGGCAGGGGTAAAAAAGGATTCCATAGACCTTTTTTTTTTTTTTTTTAGCATGGATAAGTGTGTAGCTTCACAAGCTCTCTTTATTTAAACCCTGACTGGTGGCCAGTGCCCCAGCTCTTCTGGCAGGGGCAAGGGGCTGGGAGGAAGGGAGGGATGTCTTTGCTAGGTGACAGGAAGATGTGGAATTACTGTGTCTCCTTTGCCCTCTTTGGTGAGTACTGCTGCCCCGGTGTAGGTGGCAATAATGCCCTGGGTACAGCTCTCTCTCCTGAGCAAGAGAGATGTCTTCGCCTCCTTCAGCTGGTGCCCTTGCTTCCAAAGGGTGCTCTTGGAAGTGCTGTGCCATCCCCCGAATGACCTCATGAGATGGTTGTGAGGATTACATAAGATAGTCCATGTAAAGTGACTCCATTAATAGTTGGCACAAAATTTATGCTAATTCCCCATAACGAAAGGTCTCAGTTATTGTCCCTGCTACCTGCCAAAATTTTACGTCATAGAGAAAGACTTCCCTTGGACCAAAAACAGATATGCTAGTATGGCCCATACCAGCTTCTCTCAAAGTGTCTGTTTTGAGTAGCCTCCTTCCCCAAATATGCACCCGTAAAAGTGCTCAGTGGCTGCCTTTTCAGCCTGCCCCACTAAGCACTCACTCTCCTTTGCTTGCAGAATGCCTACGTCAACATCAACCGCATCATGTCTGTGGCTTCCCGCCTTTCTGAGGCCGGCCATTACGCCTCGCAGCAAATCAAGCAGATCTCCACCCAGCTGGACCAAGAGTGGAAGAGCTTCGCCGCTGCCCTGGACGAGCGCAGCACCATCCTCGCCATGTCTGCCGTGTTCCACCAGAAAGCCGAGCAGGTGAGGCCCAGGGACCTACGGCAGCTGCTGGTGGTGGGAAGGCTGAAGGGTGGGGGGCAGGGTGGGAGCGCAACACTCTCTCTACAGAGAGCCCCTGTTGTCTCTTTGAAACACTGAAGACCCTGCTGAACAGTTGCAGCAATAACCCATGTTCTACCACTTTCACGGCCCCTGTGTACACAAAGAAACACTGGTAAGTCTTGGCTTTGCTTGTTGTACAAGCAAGAGGGAGTCAGAGCCTGTTTACATTCTGCTTGGTGGTTGGTGTTGGCTGCCTGTGCTTGCGAGAGTGTGTGTGTGTGTGTGTTGACTGTCTGCTTAGCGTACATTCTCTGAGCACAGACCAGAGGGGTGAATGTAAAGAAATCATTGAGTGCTGAGGGCATGGGGATATTAATTTGACATGAAGTATTTGCTATGGATAATAATGTGATAATAATATCATGAGTAAAAATAATAATTACATGTTGCTGTTTACTTACAAAGTAGCCAGACATTGGCCAGTGACGTTAATAACCCATTTTGCAGAGAGGAGCACTGAAGCTCTGAGAGATTACATGACCTGCTTAAGATCCCATGATTGTCAAAGCCTGGCTCGAACCAACTCATGGAAAGCCAGTTGAATTTTCAAGAATTTTGTGAGCTGGTTGTTAAACATAGCCATTATTTAAAACCAAATTATATAAGTTTATAATTAATTGTTACATTAAAAACAAAGTTAATAAATAGTCAAAACTCACCACTTCCTGATTATTTTACTGTATTTTACTTTTTTGAGGTTATTTTTATCTATTGTTTTCCTATCATGGAAATCCTGTACAGTTGTGTGCTACTGATCCTCTCGTCCAAACTCCACATTCAGCGATGTCACGTTAGTAGCTTACAATAAACCATGGTAGGAGTTTTATGCCATGGAATTACCAAATGCTACAAACTAGAGCTCATTTATTGTATTTTGGTTGTCTAGAATCTTAAGAAAATGAGGGAGAAAATGTTTTTAAATTCAGCCTAAAAAAAATATGTGTCCTGTCTGGAGCTGTTACACTGTGAGTAGCACACAAAAATCAAGAAAATATTCTTCCTTTGTTAAAAAATGATTATTGAGGAAAGAAATCACTCACATCATTGATGAACAAGTGATGTTCTGAAATAAGTCTTCTAGGGATTTCACTTTGTCTTAGTCCTTAGCATGAGTGAAATGTCAACCAGCAGTGGTGTCAGAGCTCTGCAGGTTTGTCCATCTCAACCACAGGTTGACTACGGATGCAAGAGTCCAACAAACGCACTCCATGGGAATCAGTTCACAATATGAAATTTACAATGGAGAGCACTGTATATGTTATTATTCTTTGTAAATTGAGTTCCACATCCTTTATATCAGTAAAATTTGTAGTGCACTTACCTGTGTATACATAATTTATACATACACATATACACACTCACATACACGCCTACATGTATATGCTGGTTGTTAAACATTTACTGAGACACCGTGGCTAAAATCCCACAATCTATGGGCCGCTGGGGTTTCAATCCAGGTGTGTCTAACATGAAAGCCTATGTTTTTAACCTCTAAATTTCTTTCTTTGTCTCACCTTTTGGTCACTCACAGGCAAAGGAGAGTCAGACATGTGGTCATACCCTAAATGTTTCCCTGAATTGTCAACTCTAACATGGAAGGCCACATGGGATAATCAAAAGTCTAGACTTTGAGGCCACACATGTGGGTTCTAATCCCAACCCACCATTCATTAACTCTTAGGCAAGTCACCTCACCATTCTGAGCTTGTTTCTTGTCTCTAATGTGGGACTAATCGTTATAAGGATATAACATTAGAGATGGAACATATAAGGTGCCCAGTGCACTTACTGAATAGTAGATTTTACTACTGTGGGTATTTGCTCAACATCCTGGTATCTTTTTCTCTCTTTCACCTGTGTCTGTTTCCAGCTGAGAACTTCACAGAGACTGAAATAAATACTTCTGTCACAGTCAACACAGCCCTACACTTTGAGAGGGATCTAGCCATAGTTTTTTTTTTTTTTTTTTTAAAGGATAATGGTTGTTGTGACTGATAGTGACTGGTTCAGTCTTAGGACCATGAGAATATTGATGTCCAGTTTCCTGTTCTCTCTCTTCAACCCTATCACTTGCATACTTTATGCAAGGTTTATCTAGATTGGCAAGGAAAATTCAGTACTTCCCTGTCTCTCTCACTTCCTCTCTGAGCTGACCATTCTGTAGGATCTGCGACAGGACTCCTGATAGAGTGCTCCCCGTGTGATTTCTTTTTTTTAATAAAAAAATTTTTTTTCAGAAACAAGCTCTCCCTCTGTCACCCAGGCTGGAGTGCAGTGGCAGGATCATAGCTCACTGTAACCTCAAACTCCTGGATTCCACCTGCTTCAGCCTCCTGAGTAGCTGAGACCACAGGTGCATGCCACCATGCCCAGCTAATTTTTAAATTTTTGTGGAGACAGGGTCTCACCATGCTGCCCCAGCTGGTCTTGAATTCCTGGCCACAAGTGATCCTCCTGCCTTGGCCTCTCAAAGTGCCGGGATTACAGGTGTGAGCCACCGTGCCTGGCCTTTCTTCCCCTATGATTGACACAGACTATCAAGTTGCTTTCAGATTCCTTTGTAAAGTAGTTATTGGTGGAGCAAAGAAGGTTCTGAGATGTCAGCAAATACGTGTAACCTGATATTGGATGGCATCTTCCAGAATTGCTAGGAAATGACCGAATGTGGTCAAAACATACAGAATGAAAGCTCAGCCATTGCATTCAGCAGGCCAGGGGCTGACAACTGACAGTGGCACCAAGACTAGAACTGAAGCAGAAGGAACACAGGGCCAGAACTGAGAGTGACCGGAGGAGCTAAGTTTTATTTCATGTTTCCTGACTCGGATTGGTTTGGATCAGAAGAAATTTTATTTGTATCTGTTTTTTAATGCGATTTCCTCAGATATTACTAGTCCTTCAGGACTTACTCGTAAACCATGCTTCTTTTTAACTGGGGAAAAAAAAAAACTGATTCAAGGCTATTTTTTATATGCGTTTATCTAGGCAGCTCTTTATTGTCCTCATATGGGCTGTTCTCGGCAATGGGATGAAAAGGTATTTAGACAATTAATTTAAATGGAGCTGTGCACCCAGGCGAGAGGAATCACAGACAGAACCATTCCAGACTGTTGGGTGAAGAATTATTTGCATTTTAGAGGTGCATTTTTCCACCTAATAAATCTGAATGATTTCAGTTAGCTCACCCTTTGTGCATGGAGAGCCACCGTCTTCTACAGTTCTTAATTTTAATTTTTAAATAATTTGATGTCTGTCAAAATCCATATTTATAAATCACATCCCATCCCAGGAGCCACTGCCACTGTAGGTGCGGCACAGTCTGTCCCCCTAGGCTGCCCCTCCTGCCCCCCCCTTCAGGGGTGCTGACCCAACAGTGCAAGCGCCGTCGAGCTCCATCTCCATCCCCTGTGGGAATGCTCTCTGCACGTTCCCTGGGGATTCTGGTGGGCTCTTGGCTCCTTCTCACATACTCATCGTATACCCTGCAAAGCACCCATGCCTGTGAGTGTGCAGTGGGCAGGAAGCCCTGATGTATCCATGGAACGCAGTGAGCTGTGTCTGCACCTGCACTTAACGGTGGATGTGTGGGTACAGCCTGTTGGACATCCAGACAACTCACGCTGCTCCCCACTTCCCCCAGTTTCATAATAGTCCTTTTTGCGGAAACTGCACTTCCTAAACAGGTACCCAGGTCTGATTTCTTACTAAGAGTTTGTAGAATTAAAGAAAATCTCTACCCCTGCAGTGGCATCTGAAGGCTTCCAGAAGCCCCAGTGTTTCTTCCCAAGGTATCTGACCCTCTCTCCATAACCCATTCCTTCCCCACCCCCAGTGCTCCCACACTGACCCACCCGGCATCTCCTTCCAGTTCCTGTCGGGAGTGGACGCCTGGTGCAAGATGTGCAGTGAAGGTGGCCTGCCGTCCGAGATGCAGGACCTGGAGCTGGCGATCCACCACCACCAGTCCTTGTACGAGCAGGTGACCCAGGCCTACACGGAGGTGAGAACCGAGCGGGGCAGCAGGGGCGCTGGGCGTGTCTGCACGTGGGTGGGTGGCGAGAGCACTGGCCTGCACTCTGTGAAATGGCCCGGGCTGGACTAAGAAGAAGAGAGGCCGTTTCTCTCCAGCTTTAGGAACCTTGATCTATGAACTATGGTGTCTCCAGCCAGGAAACAGAAAAATTGGGGCCATTAGCAGATACTACCTTGATACACACACACATTCATATTCTCTCTCTCTCCCTCTCTCTTACCCTTTCTTTTGCACACATGTACATGTGGCTACACATCTATCTGCTTTACCCTGTATGTGAAGGTTAGACTTTCTCCTCTAGGGAGAGAATATAAGAAAACAAAGCTGTGCTTTTCTGGAGTTTGCTTTCTGGTTGGTGAATGGACACACTAGCCTGCCACCCTGTTATGGAGCAACTCATCAAAAAATACTGTTTCTCACTAGAAGATCCAGAGGAAAGCACACAGGGTAGAGAAAAGTGTTTGCAGGGGTGAGAAGCTGCCGTGGATGTGAAGGACAAACTAAAAGGCTCTTCCACTGAAAAATCAAAGGTCGGGGGAGGGAGTGCAAAGTTGAGAAGGGGAAAAAACCTCTTGACAGTCCTTTCAGAGTAAAAGGAAAGAGCCATACAGGTGTGTCTGTGGGACATACACCAGTAAGCAGGCGGCCCCAGGGCATGCATTTTCAGGGAAAGGGGCTGAGGGATGGAAAGAGCTGAGCCGATTAAGGAAGGTGGATGCGGAGAGGAAACTGAATTCCCATCTGGGCGATGCGTTTCTTCTGAGGCAGGGACAGTTAAAGGAGTGTTTGTTAAAGTGGGTTCCTGGACCACATTCATCAGACTCACCTGAGATGATAGTTAAAGATGCAGATTCCTGTGTTCCATCCCAGACTGAATCAGAATGTCAATACGTGTACATTTTAACAACTATTGTCCCAAGTGAGTTTGATGCATATTGAAGTCTAAGAACCAATGGCTTCAGAGTAAGAGTAAGGGTTTTGCCACAGTCAAAACTGAGTTTGATTCCTGGCTCTCCTACTTATTAGCTGTGTGACCTCAGGCAAATTACTTAACCACTCTTAACCATTTTATTCTTCTGTGAAACGAAGATGGTAATACCTGCCTCATAGGGTAGTGTTAAGGGTTATAAAGATAATGGATGTAATGCATTTGGCCCAGCGCCTGACAGTACTAAAAAATTATAACAGATTTTGTCATCGTAGGAGGCAGAGAGGAGGGCTTATGAGTCAAACCTGATCTCGTCAGCTCTGATCCAAATGGCCTAAGGCTTTCTCTCTCATAACAGAGCTGTGCTTCCGCCCACGGGTCAAGAATCTCTAAATTTACTTCTTGTAAATTAAAAAAAGAGAGAGAGAGTACAAATGAGATTAATACTATACTTACATGTTTCGCACTTGTGAGATGTGGGTGTAATTATACATACAGACGCAATATTTCTCCCAATGAATTCTCAGGCCCTAGCATTGTGAGACTTAAGACATTCCCTCCAGGCCTACTTCAGAGGTCAGTGGGCCATCCCTGCCTCCTGTGGATGTGAAGACTGAGGCAGAGGACTTACGTTGACTTGGATTTCTAGGACTTGGTTCTCCATCCCTAACCACCTTCCTGTAGACATGGCATAGTGCCACAAGACAGCATTTGCTCAGGATTCCCTGACGAGAACTCTCCTGGGTGTGCCATGGAATATTTGTCTTGTTCACATCTCTGGAGGGCATCACTTCTATCCTCCCCCTCCCCCGGCAGTAAATTATGGGAGCTGGGGATGGTGAGATTGGGTGGGTGGTGGTGGTTTCCTCCCTGCCTCGGCTGCACCCTGCCCCCTACTCCTCTTAACCACCCCCAGCCCCAAGAGCATTTCTGTGCCCCAGGAGCAAGAGTACCAGGTGCCTCCGTGTTCCTAGGCCCCAGCTGGGCTATTATGTGACGGAAGGAGGGATGAGGGGAGGCTGCAAGCCCAGCAGACAGCTCCCCATTCGTCTCCACGGGGTGGGCATGGAAACACATCTCCTTCCCTGCCTTGCTGGTAGGAAAAGACGACCATTAAAGCTTCAAATCAACTCTGATTTAGTTATCAAACAAATTGACTTGGGAACTTAAAATTCCTGTCAGTTCCCCAGCTACCACTGTTTTAAATTGGAAAGACGCAGTTCTGTGGGGTACCCTGCCAAGCACTGGAAGGCCACAGGTATCAACCGTGCGATGCCACCGTCCAGAATTATTGGTGCCCAGGATGGTGCCAGGATTCCAGCGAGAGGAATGGGCAGGGAAGGTCACCCCACTGCTCTCAGACTGAGGGCAACTGTTAGGGAACCCAGGAGCATGGATGGTATGTCCACAGTCTAAGGGTCCCTACCTTATTCTACGTGTTCTAGAAAAATGGGAAGGTCATTGATTTTCAGGAGAAAGAAAGGGGTAGCATAGAGGGAGAGAAAAAGATTTTTAAAAAGGATAAAGATAAAAGAAATTGACAAGGAAATAAAGAAGATGGGAGAGAGAAATGATGATGATGATAAAATTGATAGCCAGTACTATGTGCTAGGCCCTATTCTAAGCACTCCATGTGTATTAACTCATTTAATCTTCACCACAACTTTATGAAGTGTGTACCATAATTATCCTTCTTTTACAGGCAAGGAAACTGAGGCCCACAGAGGCTTAGTAACTTGCCTCTGGTCACACCTCTAGAAGTTTGGAGCCAGATAGGAGAAGTTGAGAAAGAAATAGTGGGAGAGGACTATGGTGGCAACTGAGATTTGACTTCATTTATGAAATGAAGTTCTGCTGCCTGACCTAGTCAGTGAGTCAGTGAAAGTATTTATCAAGTGCCTACTGTGTACCAGGCACTGTTCTGGGTGCTGGGGAGAGAACAGTGAGCAAGGCAGAGTCCCCGCCCTCATGGAGCTGAAATTCAAGAGGGGACAGAGTCTCACAGACAGCTGGCCAGTCTCCAGCAGCAACTCTCCCCAGGATTCCGGATGCTCTGCCCTCCCCCCTGGCTGCAGGCGGGACACCACGGCAGCTCTGGCCAGCTGGCACATTCCTTGGTGGCCATGGGTCTAGAAAGGACTGAGATTCTCAGGCAGGCCTAACTGAGGACCCCTGGGCAGGCCCCCTGTCTCTCTGTGCCCTGCCTGCCACTCCTGTCCCGTGCCCTAACCTTCCTTCCTTCCTGCAGGTCAGCCAGGATGGCAAAGCACTGCTGGATGTGCTGCAGCGTCCCCTCAGTCCTGGGAACTCCGAGTCCCTCACGGCCACAGCCAACTACTCCAAGGCCGTGCACCAGGTGCTGGACGTGGTGCATGAGGTGCTGCACCACCAGCGACGCCTCGAGAGCATCTGGCAGCACCGCAAGGTGCGGCTCCACCAGCGGCTGCAGCTCTGCGTCTTCCAGCAGGATGTGCAGCAGGTAACAGACTCTGCTCCCCTCACCCGTCATCCAGCCCAGGAGGCAGACTGAGCAGGTCCCTGACCTAGGGGACCAGGCCTGGGAAAGCCTGGATTGATAGAGGGAAGATGGCAATTTAGCCCCCAGATACTCCCCCAAAACCCCACCAACAAAACAAAATAAAAACTGAACTTGTTGATCGCATGCCTCTTGCCTAAGTGGCTTCATAGACTGGGCCTTCTGTCCATGTGGTGTGGGAGAGGGAGACTCAGTCTCAGGGATAGCGATTCCTCGCAGTCACATGACAGATGAGGGTTATCTGAGCACTCTCGGGAGTGGATCCACATAAAGTGAACTCCCTTCTCAAGCGGGGGTGCAGGTGGCCTGCCAGAGAAGGGGTAGAGTAGGGTACAGGGACTTTCAGCGGATTCCTTGGCAAGGTTGAACCTGGGAAACCAGATTTAAACATAGGCTGTTGTTCACTAAATGCTCTATGATTAGAGGTTATTTCTGGCTTTATCTGTTTTGTTTTGTTTTGTTTTGTTTGCATTGTTATACCAGTCATGGCTTTTTCCCTTACCACAAATAATAAAGAAACGGTTATGTTTCTGACCATAAAAGGACAACGTTGCCACAAATGCCATTTCAGATGAAGTAACCCATTCTTTTCCCCTTGTACTTTCTCTGTTTCTGTCTCCTTGGGGACCTTGGGAGCTTTGCTTAGAGGACTAATATACTGGCATGGTGGGGAGCTTGCTGGGAGCTGGGGACTGAGATTGAGGCTTAGTGTCCTCACCCAATTTTTCTCTGTGGGAGGCAGAGTGAGAACACTTGTGCTCAAAAACCCATTATCAGACTTTTCTGAGGCCACCATATAATTTGAGGATTATATATATAAAATAATAATTTACTCTCCTTTAATTTTTCTGTGCTGTTGACCAGGTATAACCCAAAAGCGTAGTCAAATATGCATGGAAAGTTGAGAGCCAACTGTGCATGTGTTTGGGGTGTTGGTTCCTTTCACAGCTACTGTTGGGAGGGGCCCCTGGTGCTGGGTGCCTGAGGTAGGCAGGGGGAGGTAGGTGGGGCATCCTCGTCACTGTCTGTGATACCCTCTGGGAGGGGCCGGCTGTGCAGTCAGTCCAGGGTAGATGGGCCTTCAGGCATGTCCCACCTTCTCAGGCTGCCCTGACTCCTTTGCTGTACCCCCTCCTGACTGGGGCATCTATTAAGTCTTCAGAGGTGACACCTGAGCCCCAGGAGAGACGGGCGCTGCTAATGTGCTGGCCCCAGCTTTGAAGCCCTGTGGGGCCTGCCAGGAATGATAAAGCAAAGGAATCACTTGCCCACTCCTGCCATCTGGAGCCTTCCAGATAAATATATCATCCCTGAGCACAGGAGAGCATGGGGGGGCGTCTGCGATCGAGACAGAGGGAGGCGCCAGCCTCGGAAGGCACAAAGAAGGGGCATTGCGGTTTCGGTGAACTCTCCGTGGCTCGCAGAGATGATCTGAGCCGTGGATTGCGCAGCATCTGTGGCATCCTCTTCACCCTCCTGCTGTTTCTATGGCTGCTGTCCTAGGATGGGCTCTGGAGAGCTGCAGAGGGGCAGCAGGGAGGGTGGGTGAAAGGCCTCCGCACGAGGAAGGTGGCATTCTGGACTCAGACTATTGGGAAACTGATGTTATCAGACTTTTCTGTGGCCACCGTGCCATCTGAACTAAAGCTAGGAAAAAGTATAATAAAACTACACCTGTGGCTATTCTACATCATGTTCATAAAAACAAGAGCCCTTCTAGAATTAAGACCCTGTCGGTTTATCACATTGTTGGCACTGTGTGAAAGCAAGCAGAAGATTCTGATGTGGGTGGGATGGGGGCTTGGTTGTTCCATGAGAATGGAATTTCCCGGGATGGTTAATTCCATTGTCCTTTTCAGGATATGTGAATATGTCTTCTGGGAGCATGACTTCGTTCACCCATTGTCACACCTGCTCACCCACTGTGTATCTGACACTGGGACAGATGCGAGGAAAACTGGAAAAATGAGGGCTACCAAGCCTGGTGATGGTTCTCAATTGTTCACCTGATACCCAAACAACCGTTAGTGCCTCACGTGTCTGAGCTGTGCTTAGGAGGGTGCTGAACTTACACACCTGAAGATTAGAGTGAAGGACTTGGTCTTTGGTCTCCTGACTCCCAACCATACTCCCAAACCTGAGCTTGTCCTAGTTTTCAGGATCAGACTAGACAAGTAATTTCCTGGTTCCATGCTTCCACAGTTTATTTTATATATATATATATATATATATATATATATATATATATATATATATATGTGTGTGTGTGTGTGTGTGTGTGTGTGTGTGTGTATGTGTATAATTTTGATAATACTTTCACCTTTACATTGCATTATTTTTAAATTTTGCATGCATGTCTCATCTATTCCATTATCTTTTTGAGAGTAGAAACCATAGCCCTCTGTCATGGGCCCAGCACTGCCCTAGGTAGTGGCACAATGCCTGGTTAGTTAGAATGGCACAAGACATACACATCTGGAAATAGAACAGGTCTACCAGAGCATACCAGCCCATGTGCAGGGCATTAGAGTATTGATGGAACAGTCATAGGCAGAGGTGTGAGATCGGAGTTGATGTCTTGAAGGAGGAGAGAATTAATTGAACCATACAGTCTGGATCCAAGACTCCTAAGCACACTTGGATCCAGAGATGTTTGCTTCGTAGCCTATGTGGGAAGCTTTGAGGAGCATGAGTGGCTATGGCAATGCAGAACCGTGGGTAAGAACTTGGGAGTCAGACAGCCCGAGTGGAAGTCCTGTTCTGACATGTCTTGTCTGTGTGACCTTGAGCAAGGTGCTTCACCTCATGGTGCTTCAGTGTCTTCACCTCTAAGACAGGAACAATAAGAGTACCTGTCTCATCAGACTGAATGAGACAGGAGTACAGTGCTCAGCACAGAGCCTGCCCAGCACATGGTACGCCCTGTGTTGTGGTCACAGCCTCTGTAAGTGGTGCTCGGGCGCCCCCTGGTGCTTGTGCTGTTGGGCACTCCAGCTGATTCTCCTGTTTCTAAGATCAATTGCTTCATGGGGCAGCTGAGTCCCATTGCATTTAGCGATAAAAGCTCAGAGCTGCAGAGAACCTGAAAGAGCATCCAGTCCAACCTACTATATGACTGAGGAAATCAAAGCCCAGACATGCAAAGTCACTTAGCTATAATGACACAACTAGTTAGCGGTAGTGCCAGGACCAGAAGCTAGGTCTTCTGACTCCTAGTTCAGGTGTCCTACAGAAAAGCTACACAAGAGATTAGCCAGGGAGACAAAGAACAAGAATGGGAAGAGAGACAGGAAGCAACATGTACACTTGCATGGAGGAAGAAGACAGACAGACACAGCCCCAACAGGGAGGAGAGGGAGAGACAGAGTCATAGACAGTGGGAAAACACAAAGGGCAGAGAAATAGACATGGCTGAGGTGGGAAGAGAGAAAGGAGGAGGAAGATGGGGGGAGACAAGAAAAGGATGGGGGCTCCTGCGAGGGGAGGGAGAGTGAGCCTGCCTCTGCCTGCCTGGCTTCTTGCCGGTTGCCATTTCTGGGGGTGGCCTTTGCCCAAGTAGGAATACTTTGCCCTTTAAGGGCTCAAATCAGAGTAAAGCAGAGAGATGTAAACCAAAGATAGACGCAAGTGAAAAAGAGAGTCCATTAAACATCTGGAGCCAGAGATGGCCTGACACATCACCTCTGTGGCACCTTCCTCTTGGGTCCCAACAGGTGCACTCTTGGCTTTCTCTTCCTTGCTAGGCTGGGAGATGGTGGAAACAAGTCTTAAGGGTAAAACTGGAATTTGGATCCATTAAGCTGAAGAAAGGCATGGAAAGGGAACTCCTGCCTTACTCCTGCTAGTGGAATAATTTTCAGCACTATCATTTTTCCAGCTCAGCATTGAACAGTACTGAGCAACAGCCGAAAAAGCCCTCCGTAACAACAATGTCATCTCTCCACCCTCAGGCTTTTGTTCTCCCCTAACTCCTCTGGCTTCCCATGTACGTAAAAGGGCTAATTTTGAGCCCAGATAGATCTGACTCGTGGTGGAAAGAACAAGGAATAAATAGATTCTTGCTTTTTCTGGGAGATGCAAATTGCATTCTATTTTTTCTTAGCCAGAGCAACTGTTTTCAGAGCACCCCCTGCAGGCCATCTTGTTCTGCCTCCCCTTCTTCCTCCGTTTTTTGCAAGAATAAATGTATAAAGTATTTGGAACAGCATGCAAGGCCCTGTGCTAGGAGTCTGCAGTTTCTGCCCTCGAGAGTAGACACATACACCTAAGGATATATTAATGGCATATGACTATCTAAGTTTAGGACCAAAGAAGCAAAATAGCAATGAGCTGGTGGAGTCGAGCAGAGAGTTCCCTCTGGTTGGGGTGGGATTTGTGCTGGTCCTTGGAGCATAGGCAGAGGAGATGGGTGGTGGTCTTGGGGAAGGCCAGAAAGTAGAGAGCTAAGTTATAGGCCGGGGACAAGGATGAGGAAGTCTAACTGGATGCCCACGCCTGGCAGTGACGGTGGGAGGAGAGGCTGGAAGACCAGGGCATGGTCTTATTGGTGTGACTAGGGCCGTGACACGTTTGAGGCTCTGTGTCTTCCCTTAAAAACACTGTCTTATTTTTAAGCAGTCTGGTCAGCTAAACTAGTAAGGGGCAGTGATTTCAGAATTTATCTAGTTTGGTGACTTTCCATTTTGAATTAATGAAAATTAATATTAAAGTCCACAGTTCCTGTACGACAAATTGATCACACCTGCTTCTGTCAGTTTTTCTGGAACTTCATGTAGAAAATTATAGCTTTTACTATGTCAGCCCTTGCTTGCCAAAGAATATCTGAAAGAGATTTGAGAGTAATTTTTTAAAACTCCCAATAGTCGCTCTTTTACCAGCTGTAGTGACTACAGCCCCTCCATCATCCTAAACCGGTTTGGTCATTGTATGAGCCAATTGACAGCTTTGCATAAAAAAAGATGAGCGCTTTGGGTTGCTTTCAGAATGATTAGTTGTAAAAAAGTGACCAGAATCATGATGGATCTAGAAACCAACTCTTTGTTTATGAAAGAAGGATTAAAGAGGCTAAGAAGGAAAGGCTCAGGGCATATTCTGTACCGGGTTAGATCAGAGAAACACACAGGGGGAAATCACCTTCAAAATTTGAAACAGATGGGTTGCTTGATGAGTACATTGGGAAGCGGATTCGAACATCAGAGGGATAGTTGGATTCCAACCCTGAGATTTCGTTCCTAGAATTAAATGTGTCTATAAAAGTTACATTGTTCAAAGCTCAGGACTCATTATCTTTGAGTAAATATGATTGAACATCTGATCCCTTCCTTTGCCTTTTCTTATTTAATCTTCCGACACTATAAGGCAGGTGATAATTTGGTCCCCATCATTCTGATGAGGAAATTGAGGCTTAGAAAGGTTAAGTGACCTTGCCTAAGGTTACACAGCTAGTGGCAGATTGGGGATTCAGTCTCAAATCCACCCAATGTCAAACTTCATGTTCTTAGCCTCTCCGCTATGCCACAGGCACTGTATCGAGTGTTGGGAATAAGAGAGACACAGTCTCTGCCTTTGAGAAGTTTATAATTTAGTGCTAGAATATTACTGACCAAAGGGCCCAGGTAGATTACTTGGTCCCAAAGGATGAGACTTGCCTAATGTCATATAGCTGCTGACAACTGAGATTGGTTGTCAAACTACCTGTTCAGTGAGACTCACAAAGACAGTCCAACTCATACCCAAACACCATTTTCCATACGTCTCATCATTTTAAAATTGCCCTCTGTAGCTATTTATCTCTAACACAAATCTCCCTAAAACAGACACTACCCATTTTTATTTATTTTTCACAATCATAATTATGTTAACCCAGCATTATTGATGCTGTTCTTTGGATCATGTATCTTGAATAATATCCATCCATTTGCCCATGGGTGTAATTACAAGTTTTAAAGTTTTCAATTAAGTTTTTTGATGTTTATAATCAAGCCATTCAAATGTTTTCAAATAGCTAATAGGTGATTCTTTGGGCAGAGTTGAGACTCCACTGAGTTGGAGCAGGTAGGGAGAGGAGAGAGGGAGTCTCCTGTTTTTAGACTGGAGTGAAAGAGAGGGGGCACTCCATCCTTCTGCCCATAGTAGGGGGCTAGTACTGAGGGTTCTGGGTCCCAGTCCTCTCCAGGTATTCCCTAGCCTCTGCAGGGCTAGGGAATGAGCTAGAGGCTAGCCTCTGGCATACTCACACCCTTCCTGCCTGGGAACCTCATGGACTTCTAGTTCCATGGTTCCCCATTTCCAAGTCCACACCCCAGCCCCGCTATTCTCTGCCCTACTCTCCTGCCTGCCTCTCTTCCCTTTTCACCATGGCCTTCTCCCTTGGTGTTTGCTTTGGTGTTTACTTTGATTTTGTGGATGCAAACTCCACCCTGACTGAGGAGTGGTCCTTCCATGGTGAGCATCTTCCAAAGAAGGACCTGGGCACCTCGACTTGGAAAGGGTGGGAGGCTGGGGAGGCTGGGGAGGCAGTGAGAGGATGAAGTCCCTTCCCAGGAGTTGCTGAGCCTCAGACTTTTCTTCATATACAGCAATTTTTAACATCTTTAATGCCCCCAATTCCTTTTTTATTATTACTTTAATGAATGAAAAGACAGTCACCATCCAGGGTCACTTCTTTCTGATAACCCCTGTCCTTGATCGCAACATGAAATTCTGGAGCCTTGAATGCCAGGATAAAGGATAAAGGATTCATACATGATTACCAATAGGGAGCTATTGAAGGATTTTGAGCAGAGGAGACATGTGCTCAGAGGAAGGTTGAGGTAATCTGGTGCCGGTGGGTGGGCTGGGTCAGGGTGGGCAGAGATAAGGAGCCACAGTCATGGTGTGGGGCCGCAGAGCATGAAGTAGGGCAATGGAGCAAGTGTAGATTTGAGAGCATTTGTGAAAAAAAAGATTATTAAAAGTTGCTGTCCATTTTGTCATAGAAAATCAGTGAGGTGTCACATGTGAATCTGTAACTGTATTTCTCAAATTGTGGTCCTTGCACTCTTGGCATTAAAATTATCTGGGCAAAGTGCAGGGCTTTTAAAAAATGAATTATCAAGCCCTGTTCCACACTTTTTGATTCAGAATCTGAGGATGAGGTGGTACCTGTATTTTAAAAGGAATCCGAGGTTCTAAAGTTCAAAAACTCTGACGAGCCTTTCGGCCTTAGTGATGAGAAGTGTGGTGACTCCATCAACAGGCGTCCAGGCCCCAGGGTGAGCAAAGTCTCGCAGGGAGGCGCCAGTTACCCAGCCTCAGCTCTGTTGGGAAGGGACAGGTGCAGGCTGGCTGGGGATGGGGGGCCCAGGGCTGGGGGCAGCTGAGGCCCTCATCCAACTTCTAGCCAGCATCAGATCTGTCAGGAGACAGGATTGCAGCTCCCAGGGGAAGGAGACTCCATAAACCAGCTAATGAGTCTCAGTTGAGCCCTCTCAGAAACATGATGTCTTCTGCCACCATAGCAAGACACTTATTTTGATCATATTTGTTCTAAGAAGGGACAGAAAGTGAGTTGCCAGTAATTGGGCGTTTCGTAGCGTGCCTGTGTGCTCTGCACTCGCAGCCCGATGGGGAGCTGGGTGGCACAGGCAGCGTCTGAGCCGCCCCCCTTCAGAACCAGCGCTCAGT
>CAUYSK010095643.1:0-16376 GCA_963575035.1 Avahi laniger | reverse complement strand
AAAAATAGCAAAATCGTACCCTCCGTAATTACTTAATTTTAAAATGTAGAAAATTCAAAAGTTTTATTTGCTTATTGCTCGACCTTCAGCAGGTATCCACTTTGCTCTTAGAGAGGTAGATATTATGAATATTAATTTGGGGAAGATATGCTCAAATTTAGTAGATTATAGATTTCTCTGGTGGGTTAGTTGCAGACATGCCCATTTTTCCGGATTCAAAGTTTGGTACTGACTTACCTATCCACGGCTATTGCGACTAAAGTAAAGACTGAAGCTGCGACCGATATTCCCTGGACCAATCCACTGATCTTGCACATTGTGTTTCCAAATGGCCATCCTGAAAGGGAAATGCAACAGTCTTTTCAAAGAGCAAGATTTTATTTTAATCTCACTAAAAATATAAACAGAAAGGTGCAAAATCAAGACCAATGCAACTGTTTTCTGAATGATAGCCATAGAACAATGTTTTTCAGCATTTGCATTAATATCTCCAGAGCTATGTTTTTAGTGCACAAATAATAATGTCAAAACTTACATAGTAGCTACAACTTTTTAAGCATTATAAGCGGTCTGTATCTGTTAACATATCTAATTCTCACAACAAGATTTTGAAGGCTTTCTTGTTCCCCTCACAATATAGACAAGGTAACAAATATCACACACCTTGTCACAGCTAGTTAGCAGCATTATTAAGGATTTGAACCTGGGTAGTAGGATTCCAGAGTCCAAACCATCAACCCTTATGTAATAAGACCCTTTGAAAGAATAAACTGTCAAAATATTGGTTTTCTAACTTGCAAATGTACTCCATAAATTATGAGGAATCAGAAGTTACATGAAGAATAAATATATTTATTAATACACCATGTAATGAGACAATTTACCTCAGAAATGCTTCCAGAAAAAAGAGTACTTTGCATGAACCAAAGTTTCTCTGAGGTAAATTGTCAAATGGAGTACATTCATTTCATATTCTGATTTCCAAAAAGTAGTCAAATAGACTAATTTTGAATTACTTTCTAGCTGAACCTCAGCTGCTAGAAAGTTCATAAAAGAAATTAATAAAATTACTATGGCACTTGGATAGTCTAAACACCCATGTGCTATTACAGGAAAGTAACCATATTCTTTTTCTAGCAAACATTCTAGTTTCCAAAAGATGAATATTACACATTTCTCAGACTTTTAAAATTTATCTTTAAAAAAAAAAAACCCTGTAATTTATTTTCCCAAAACAAAATATTCATAGTAATTTCAAATACTTCAAATAAACTAAGTAATCCAAGTATATCTTAAAAAATTTACCTAACTCAACCATCTTAAAATAAGTGCTTGGGTGACTCTACTGAATGGAAACCAAAAGAGAATATGTCTCCCCAGTCCTAAAATTTATTATATTAGGTTGGGATAGTATTATCTTCAAAAAAAATGCAAGAGTGTGTATAGCCTTGGTGGAACATGGAAGAATAAGCATATGTTTTATCTCATGTCACTCAGCCAACTCCAATGAAGGTGGAGGACAGGACAGGACAAAAGGGCACAAATCCATAGAAGTTGAGGTCACAGATACTACCGAATGTGAAGTTGGGCAAACAACTTGATTGGTGGGAATTATGTCTAAACCTACGAGATACCACTGGCATTTCCTCCATGCTGACAGACAAATGGAGGTTGACTCTCTTAGGAGCAGGAACAAGATACTCCGGACTCTGAGAACATTGACCCACAGATGCAGGGGTAATGGGTGCCACAATGACGCGTAAGGACCAAGTGCAAGTGTCCCACTGCATGGCAATACCGCTGACCCAGAGACCCACTCAGTTCTGGAAGGCAGCAGCCAACAGAGAATTTCCTTCTGGGGAAAGTGACCTATTCAGGAACACCGATAAGCAGATTTTGGTAGTTGTGGATTTCCCAGTAAATAGCCCAGACTACTGAAGTGGGAAGAGGTCCCCGCTGTGACATCCAGCCATGCAGAACTTCCAGGCAGCCGCATAGTGCCTCGCTCTGAACACACGAGCAGCTAAGCAGCAGTTAACACTAGGGAAACCTCAAATACAGAAGATAGAGACTAAAGCAAATAGGAAGAAAGACATTTATGGGAAAACATGTCTGAGTTATATATATGAAAAATGGAAAACAAACAAAAATGTTACTAATAAACTCAGAGATATAACACACATTTTATCCATGAAATATATGCATGGTAGTATAAAAAACATACAGAAAATAAAAATAGCTCAAGGAATTTAAGATATGATGACAGAAATGAGGAACTCATCATAAAGATTGAAAGAGCAAGTTGAGAAAATCTTTGAAAATGGAACAATAAGGAACAAAAATGAAAGACAAAAGGCGAATGAAAGGTCAAGCTGGAATCTCCAATATCTGATTAATATGAATAGAACAAAGGAAAATGAGAAGGAACACTACAAAAATATTCCCCAGCATTGAAAAGCATTCATTCTCTGATGGAAAGGCCTAATTTGTGCTCAGCATAACAAATGAAAAACAACAAGACTTACTCCAAGGCATAATCTCATGAAGTTGAGAAACTAGGCATAAAGGGAAGTTCTAAAAGCTTTTAGTAAGAAAAACAAAATACAAATCATGAACAAAAGAAGTGGGGAATTAAATGGGATCAGATTTTTCAACAGTAACACCACCACGTTTCACAACAACCTTTGAAACTGTGAGGGAAGAAATTTTCCAACCTAGAAATTTTCCAATGTAGAATTCTTCATACAGCTGACTACAATCAAGGATCAGGGCAGAATAAAGATACTTGCAGACATACAAGATCTCGAACATGTTTCATCTCAATGCACCATTTGTCAGGAAGGAATAAACCAAGAAAGAAGAAAACACGGCATCCAGAAAGCAGGGGATTGAGCACAAGGAGAGGTGAAGAGAATTGGAGTATCAGTCAAGTGACATCCCAGACCAGTAGCTCAGCTCCACACCTGGAGAGCAACATGTCCTGCTAAGAACAAAGGAGCACCAGAAGAGGTACCCCCAGGAAAAAGATGCAATTTATGGGTTACCTGATATGTTCAAAGGTATTGACAAGAGAGTCATACTCCAGGAAGAGAATTTGAGGATACAGTACTGATAGGTACACATCCAAAATGAAGCAAATGAAAATACACTCTTACTAAATCCAGGAAAATGAAAAACATTTGTAAGAGACAAATTGATATCATAGCACTTTCCAAGGCTCAGCAGGGGTAAGATACATATAAAACAGGAATGTATACTCTGAATGTCGATTTAAACAACAATTATGACATAATCATATTGGAATAATGAGAGAAGGTATGTTTGTGAACGTGTATTTGTTTTTATGTGGTGGAAGGAGACTATAAGAACTAAATTTAAGTCTACTACAGTTTGAGGACAATATATACAATTTATTAGAAATAAAATGGTAGTTCCTTAGAAATATGGTAGTAATCACCAAAAATAAAAGCAAAAATGCCGATAGTGGCTGCCTCCTGAGAATCGAAATGAAGAAGTTAGGAGGGGTAATTTATGTGCAAAAATTTTAAATAACAATTTAATTTCAAATATTTCTGGAGGAAAATATTGAGAGCATTTTTTATTGGCAAAATAACTCACCCGCGAGCAATAACAATAATTTCGTTAACATGTCTTATACCCTCTTTTTATCTAACACAGTATCTTGAGAATGTTACATCCTTGCTAAAATTGTTTTTAATGGTAAACGTCACAAAAACTAAGAATCTGTGCACTACGTGACTAATCGAATGGGCGCTCTGAACTCTCCTTGGCTCCCACTTCAGAGAAAGAGCAGAAACAGAAAAACTCCACAGACATCTTTTTTCCTATTTTTCAGGGAAGTGATGTTGAATGCTATGAAAGTTTGAGGGCTACGATATGGCTCATGCTGCTCTAAAAATATTTGATATGCTGCTATTTTTTCAGTTTTTCTTATACAGATATGGAATGTGAATATTTTGACTACTGCTCATTCATTAATCCAATAAATATTTATTAGGCTAGTACTGTGTACCAAAATTGTCCTGGGAGCTGCAGTTATATTTTTTCTGCTCTTCTGGAGCGTATAAGTCAGTGCTAAAGAAGTACCATGGGCCCCTGAGTACTGTAGGGCGGTACCCTAACCCTTACAGTGTCAGCTTATGTATGTTGCTCATGCAAATTACCATTTTTTAAAAAATCATTAGGATTGTTTTATCTTCCATCAAAAACTATTATAAATCTCTCTAGGTAACCACAGAAAGGTCTAAATTTTTATTTATATTAGATTGAAAACATCACATCAATTGAAACCAGATCTATCAGTTCCTTGAAGTTTATAGTCAATAGTAATATTAATATTTCTACTATATTATATGCGCCCTGAACTTTATTAAGCAAATGCAAAGGATTCAGGTAAGAAGTGCTCAATCTCATTCTCTGAAAATAACAGCCTCCACTTTCTATCTCTGTCACTTTCACTTTTCTCCATAATTATTCTCATTCTTGGACTAATATACCTATTTCTTCATTCTCTGCCTCCTCCTTCAGAATGTGGACCCCATGAGGTCAGGTGGCTGGAGCAGATCCTGGAACTCCATAAATATTTATGAATGAATGAATGAATGAACAACCCTGCAATGGCTGCAGGGATGTGAGATAAACACTTTTTATGTCATCTCTGCCCTGCACACCAGTCAGCGTACCTGCTATGATATTGTCCAGCAGTGTTATAGGCATACAGAATATGCCAACTAGTAAATCACTGATGGCCAGGTTTAAAATGAAGAGATTAGTGACCGTGTGCATATGTTTGTTCCTCGTTACGATAAAGCAAACCACGGTATTTCCCACTATGCACAAGAAGAAGATCAGTAAGTAGGAAATAACGAAGATCGCTGCCACTTGGGGCCGGTGAAGATAGTAGTTCACATAGGTAACATTAATTTCTGAGTACAGATGATGCTTTGTGTCATTGACGGTCCAGTCGGGAAGCCCGTTTTCTGAAGAGTTCAAGTCCCATTTCTCATTCATGATGGACCTTGACAAAGGAGAGGCAGAAAAGAGAAGCATAATTAGAAGCCAGTAGAACATAAGTTCTGTGTGTGAGTTTAAGAGGGACACTTAAAAATGTCATGGAATTTTAATGGGCCTTCTATAATCATCCATCAGTTTTGCATGGATCCGAGTTATAAATAAGGTACTCAAATGCCACTTTGTGCCATAAGTAACAATTATTATTATTTTTTTATTTCCTAATACACTCAGTGTTTCACTTCTTTGGGAATACCCTCTATCCATTTGCAACATTTCCCTTACCTTCCAAAACTCTTCTTCCCTCTGCCTTCAGGCATCATAATCTGTCAAGACCCACTTATTATTTTAAGGCTAATTTATATGCCTCTGGCTTTCCTGATCATCTGAACAAGATGAGGTGTCCACAGCTTCAAAACTCCCTTAGAAATAAGCTTCTTGGATTTGCCTTACTCTGCTTTGATTCAGTTAATTGAATATTCCTTTTACACACCTCCATATGCAGATACCAGCCGCCATATTGTGAGTCTCTTAAAAGAGGGCTAGCCCACTTGTCTTGATTTCACTTAACATAATTCTATTCACATGAAATGTACCAATAAGTTGCTTAGAATCTGTATGTCTTAGTGTAGACATCTCAGTCAATCCTTGTGTGTCACAGGGAGGTCCCCACAGCTACTCCCAGGTTTGGTGATTCACCAGAAAGCCTCACAGGACCCAGAATGTAGTGCACTCACAGGTCAGAGTTACTACAGTGCAAAATCGGCAGTGGAAAGGCACACGGAGTGAAGTCTGCAAGAAACCAGGCACGAGATCCCACGAGCCCTCTTTCGTTGGAGTCACACGGGACATGGTAGATTCTTCCAGCAACAATTTATGACAACACGTGTCAAGTGTCGTCTACCAGGGATGTTTGTTACAGACTCAGCACCCAAGGTGTTTATCAGAGAATGTTCAAAAAGGGACCTTCTTCCAAGCACGTGTCAAAATTCCACACTTCCAGATGAAATAGAATTCAATAGAAACTTGACGTACTGCCGGAAGGAAGTGTGTTTGAATTTGCCATAATTTGGCCATAATTTCATGAGGTGCAACTTGGACTTAATAAATATTCAAATCAAGTTAGTAAATTACATTGAAATTACATTGAAATATTATGATAACTTCTCCTCTGAGAAAGAATTCAAGAGGATTTAAAGACTGTAGTGACTCACACGACAAATAGAGGCAGGCTGACAAACGCAACTAAAATTCAAAGACCCAGGTATTGCATGGACTGGACCAACTAGAGACATTGCTGAAACCATAAAAAACCTATCTCTTACAGAATCTGCCAATGAGCAAGAGACTTAGAAACAAATGGGGCTTACTTTGGCTTTGGCAGAAGTCTGTTTGTTTGTATCAAAGAATCCCTATTCACGAAATCACCAGAAAGATAACAGAATTTGAGTGGGGGCTCTGAGCAGAAACAATTGCTAGAGGATGTTCAGAGGGTGACGGGGCAGAATGGTCTACTAAGACTTTAGGACTTGACTGCTCAGATAATATTAGATGTATCTGAAATCAGAAAAATACACAGACTGGAAGTATCAGCAGAAATGAGATAGTTCAGTGAAGCTCTCTTACGTTTTGAGCACGAAAGCTGCCTAAGGATGGCTGTTCCTAATAAACCATTTGAGAGACAATTGATAGCCTGTTACTGAGAATTCATCAAAACTGCCCCACTACAGAAGGGCATTAGAACATTCTGTAGCTAGGAATACCAACTTTGTCTTGGGTGGTGTCAGAGACATCACATAAGGATCGAGGAGTACCACAGAAGTTCATTCATAAACTAGAAGTAGGACATTGGAAAGCATAGTTTGAGAGGAGGGCAAGTTCACAGAAGGGGGTCACCGCATACAGGAGTAGGTTGCTTCACTGCTTGTAGGACTGGCAAAGGCCTCAGAGGACTTCTGCACCCCCCTCGTGTGTGCTGTGTCTCATGAATCACTCCCAGCTGAAGCAAAGGAAGTTGTCTGGTTCACCGATGAGAATTTCTGGATCATGTCACCTTTCGGTTTGGAAATCAGCAGCAATACACCTTGCAGACGAGAAAAGCTTGATCAAAGAAGACAAAGCCAAATCCGTCTGCACAGTGGACAGATGAGAGCAGTTCAAAGACTCTTCACTTGTAGCCAAGGGCCTTGTTGTACAGTCAGAGAAATGGGCATTCGTTGAAAAAACTCCTGTGGGAATTTAGAGGAAGATTTAAAGCGTGTCACGTACCTAACTACCAGAAATAACCAGCTGTTGGTTCAGAAAGGATTCGAGATAAGGCAGGTGCTTTAACTAGATTTCTAGAATTCATTATTTGGTTCCTGAAGTGAGAGCAGCATTGGGTACCCAAGCCACGCACTGTTGGGCTAATGAGACAAGAAACTGCACCCTAAGGTCAACAGGAAAGGAGTCACTTAAAAATGGCTGTGGGAATCCCGCTAGTTCTAACAACGTGGGTGAATCTGTAGGACAGTATGCTAAGAAAATTATCCAGTCACAGAAAGACAAATGCTGCATGATTCCACTTATATGAGGTATCTGAAATAGTCAAACTCACAGAAGCAGAAAATAAATTGGTGGTTACCAGAGGCTGGAAGGATAGGAAATGGGAGTTATTCAGTTGGTATAAAGTTTGCAAGATAAATAAGGTCAAGAGGTCTGCTACACAATATAGTGTCTACGGCTGACAATACAGAGATGTGCACTGCTGTGGTCTGAATGTTTGTGACCCCCTAAAATTCATATATTGAAACTTGGTCCCCAATGCAATAGCGTTAAGGGGCCTGTAGGAGGTGATTAGGTCAAAAGGGCGGGGCCCTTATGAATGGGATTAGCGTCTTTCTAAAAGGGACCTGCAGGAGCTCGTCGCCCTTCCACCATGTGAAGGCAGAGCTAGAATGTTCCATCTGCGAGGAAGAGGGTCCTTACCAGACGCTAATCTGCCAGTGCCTTGATCTTGGACTTTCAAGCCTTCAGAACTGTGCGAAATAAATTTCTGTTGTTTATAAGTTACCCGGTCTAGTTACTTTGTTGTATCAGCCCAGATGGACCAAGACATGAACTTAAAATTTTACTTCGTGCATCATATCAAGGTTTTCTTATGATGGTCGTGTGGCTCCATTACCAAGTGGCAGGACAGTTTTATCATTCGTTATGTACTAAAACTTGCCCCATCTCCCTGGAGGCGTGGCCAAGGAGAAGCATTACCAGGGCCGCTGTGTTGCTGGTTCTGTGGTGAATCACAGGCCGGCTGAGCTGGAAAGTTCAGTCACTAAGGGAAGGATGCGGGTCAGGACAGATCACAGCAAATGGCAAAAGGGCTTCTAAGTAACTGTCTCCCAGAGAAGGCAATAATTATGTCATTTCCCTGCCAATACATCAGGGCAGATAGAATAACACTGTTGGACATCTCTCTCAGATCTGGTGCTGACTAATGGCCAATATTGAAAGAAAATTCTTGGCCTTCTCTCCGGAAAAAGAAGATTGAGTTCTCATTAAACTGTACACTGAAGAAAAGAAGAGACACATTCCCCTGACTGATACGGTAAGTGTTACTAATGTATGGCATGTCAAACATTAAATCCATCTCTCTGTCACAGCTACCTAGTGTATTGGGGGTTGTAATTTAATTAATGGAATTAAATGAAACCCAGATTTATGCAAATGATACTCTCTAAGATAAGGAAATGCTTTGAGAAGCTGAGTCGAAGCCATCCATTGATATAAAATGTGTTAAAATGGATTGTCCAGAGGAGAAAGTGAATTTAACTTTGGAAATATTGGCACATCCAATTAGATACCTTAATCAAATCATATAAAATAATCCAAACAACTTTGTGCAATTGAAGATAAACAGTAATTGAGATGAAATAAATACATCACCACAGAACTGGAAAAGGGCTATTTGAAAGTCTGAGAGTAAAGGAAGACAGAGGAAAATTATAAAACACTGATGTATTTATAAGGTAGGGACCATCAATTTTGTAGTGTTTAAAGATATTAATATAGCCACAAAAATAGTACTTGATTCAAATGATGACAATGAATTATTAGTTAAAATGTAAATTTTATAAGCTTATCTTATGTAAGAAGAAAAAGCTACATGGAATATATTTTAGAAAAATTATATGGTAAGTAATCCTTTTGGAAAATATTGATCCTATTTATGGAAAATTTCAATTATCTAGAAAACTGAAATATGGGAACATCTAATCTATAATATAGCTTACAGAGCATCTATTATTACTATTAGAAGTATTATGTTTTAAATTTTCTACACAACAGCTTACATTTTTAACAATGATTTATTTACGGCAAAAAATCATGTGTATTATATAGGTAGTGGCCAACTTACAATGTTTTGACTTACAGTTTTTCAACCTTACAATAAATAGGTTTATTGGGATATAATTCCACTTTAAGTTGAGGAGCATCTCTATAAAAAAATTTGTTGATCAGATGAATATATAACTGAGTGAATACAAGTCTCTAGTATGTATAAATGGAATGCTAATTAGTACTTGCAAAATTCCCAGGTGGTTAAATTTCATTAAAAATCATATATTTATGAAGAAAAAAGACTTGGTTGATGTTGATATAGCTTTCTTTGCAGTCTTTACACAATACTAAAAATAGATGCTCGATAAGAATTTTAATTGAGGCAAAGACACAAAATGTCACCAAAATGTTTGTACCCTCATAAATACCCTGAAATAAAAAAAAGAAAAAGAATTTTAATCGAGATAAATGTTCTTCTCAAAACTGTATATAAATTCAACAATATACAGTTATCAAAACTGTACATTCATTGAACGATATTCATTAAGTGTGTATTATTTACTAAACACTATGTTTGATGATAACTGCATATTATGAGTAAGGTAAGCATTATGGTTGTCCTAATAGCATGGAAAGGCTTGTACACTCCGTGGATGCCAACATAAAAGCTGAAGAAGCATTATGACATCCAGCTGTGGGTTCAAAACAGATGTCCTGGCCTATTCTAGAATGAGAACATATGCATATCACAAACCTACAAGTTATCTTTCTCAAAATTACCAATATTTATTTGGCACCTTTCATTTTAGCAGGGCTCTATCATCTAATATTTTGTTGGCACTGATCAGACTTTTTAAAGGTAGAAAATGATCACAAGGAATGTTAAACTATCCACAGTATCAACACCATTTGTAAAGGACCTTACATTTGCATAAATCCCAAGTTAGAATTTCTGCTTCTATCTAAGATGGAGTAACAGGATTTGCTGTCTCATCTAAACCAAATAATGGACCAAATGTATTGAAACAATGGTTTTCACAACACTGGACATGAGGCAGTACAGACAGCCATCACTGAGAGATGGGACACAAAGGAGTGGAGCCCGATTGCCTGTCCCACTTACTGCCTGCAGAGAGTTTTGAGGCTATGGAGCGAGGAACGAACCCTGGGGACTTAATGAGATAAGGGAACAGTTGGAAGTCCACAAAGACCAAGGCACCTGGAGTCCTCCGTACAAATTCCTGGACAGGCGAGAGCTGCATAGAAAGCAAACCATCCTGCCTCCCCCACCGGTAAGAAGTAACAGTGCTGGGGCTTAGGAGGGGTCCACAGCGGGGCTCTTCCCACCAGCCAGATGTTAGCAATCCCCTTCATTTTCCTTCAGTTCCTTCTTCCTCTGAAATGTGAGAGTAATTTTAAATGGAAAACGCTTTATTAAGTTATATAATGTATACTATGAGGTCATTTTCCTCTGTCTCTTTATAGAAACGTTTATTATCTTTCTATATCTGTTCGTGGTGATATATCCAGTGGTGTGTGGGCTTATCGATGTTTATTAACTGGCTCTCAAAACAACAACAGCAACAACACAAAAAAAGCCCTTTAACGTAGCCTATTTCCATGGCGTAAATACTCTCATCATGAGTGATTTCAATCTGCCAATGCGACCTCCGTGAACGTGGGGCTGGGGGAGAGGCACACACCCCGCTGGGCACACCAGATGTTAACTGTGGTCGCTTCTGAGTGTTGGGATTTGGGGTTTTCTCTCTCCGTAGTACTCTTCTGAAAATTAATTTTGTGGTTAGCATGGTTTTGTTTATCTTTTTCAAAAAAAAAAATTGTTCATTAAAGAGAAAAATGAAAAAAGCCTCCAAAGAGAGAGGATATGGAAAAATAACCCATATTTTACCCATTTCTGTGTAAAAAGTTACTGGCTTTATTTTAATAACATACAAAATTCTACTCTTTTAAGAGCTCCATTCATGCCTTTTTCAATTGTTGATGTCATAAAATTATATCTTTATACATTATATGTCCAGAGACATACACTAATAATTTTTAATACACTAGTTTCTTTATGTAGAAAACAAAATGTGAATTTACAAACCACAGTTATAATAATACTAGCTTTGAGACCAATGATTATTTTTAAAATGCCCAAGTCTCTTAAATAATGTAGACAACAAAAAGTGAAGTTATAAATCAAAGTTACCCTAGTATTAGCTTTCATAATTGCACATGTATTCAACATTATTGAGATCTTAATTTCTTACTGTCCAGCGTTCTTTAATTTCAACCTGCATAATTGGTTTATTCCGTGTCAAATGGAAAGATGGCTTTGTTTTCAAGTTGGCTCCCAGTTACTCCTGAGACTACATGATACTTTATCTACATTCAGGGAGAAAGTGTTTTCCAGAAGCACACTTTCAAAACAGGCAAAAAAATTTTATTTCCCAGCAGACCCCAGGAAAGCTGCATTAGTCTTTTTGATTTGAATAAGAAAACATGCCCGACCCCGAAATAATAATTGTGGCGACACTGATGAGCTACGGCTGTATCTAAAAATGGCAGCCACTACCCACGTGTGGCTATTTACATTCAAATTAAGTAAATTTTTTTAAAATAAAAATTAAGTTCCTCAGTCACACTAGCTACATATCAAGTACTCAATCACCACGTGTTAGTTTATTAAACAGTGCTGGACAGTACAGATACAGGACGTTTCCATCATTGCAGAAAGTTCTATTTGGTAACACTGGAAAGGCCTCTATCACATACCCCCACCCTTAAAACTAGAAGTGAAATCAGCTGTCAGCCTCTCTCTAAAAGCAAGTACTATTGGCAGGTGTTGCAGGTTGAAACATTGTCAACAATAAATTTGTGTCTAAGAAAATGGGAGCGGATATTAAAAAGGTAATCACGAAATTCACTGCAAGTATGTATTAAGTTTTCCGGTGATTAACCTATTGGTATGCATCCACTTGACTTCTCTTCCTTAGTACTGCGTGTTGCAATAAATAGTCTTGCACACATCTTTGCATTCGTATACTGTGTTTTTCAGTGGATTAGGTGAAAGCTGTCAAAATCAAAATGGAGTAACATATTAAACCCTGACAAATAGGCCTGGGAAAGGCCATGAAGGGTTCTCACGCATGTGTGCGTGATAACAAAAACCATCACAAAAGACTCTGCAAAACCATTGCAACCAACAGACACACACACGCATCTGCCCAGCAACTGCCTGTTCAACCTTGGACTGACACCACCCTTTTTTAGTGATCCTTCTAAATTGTCTCAAAACAACTTTTCCGCATTTTTTCTTTAAAAACTCTTTCTTCCGTCCCTGAATATGCCTCTGTGTATTTCCATTGCAGTGCCCACCTCAAATATTGTTTTCTCTTAGACAATCTCCCTCTCTTCTATTTGTTTGACAAGTGGATTTCTAGAAACAAAATGAGGGCTCGAAGAATAGCAATAGTTTTAATTTCAATAAATATTGTGTAACTGCTATCTTAAAAGCCTATAAAAATTCCCTTTTCAAAGAGCAATCTATGAGAAGGGCACTTTACCTATATTGCTGAAGCAATGAGGAAATTTAGCAGCTAAAGGCACTCATGCTCCAAGTGTATTAATTCGCTTATTCTTCATAACAAGTATTAATATATAACTAAAACTAATAATAGTCTAATATTCCAATACTAATATTATCTTTCCTATTGTACGCCTGATCAAATTGAGGAGCACAGAGCTCTAGTAATTTGCTCAAGGTCTCACACGTGAGAAGTTGCAAAGGTATAATTGAACCCGAGCAGCTTGGCTCCGGAGATTGAGTCTTTGAAACACGTAACTCTTTTGATTTCACAGATTTGCATTACAGAGCAATTTGCTCTATATCTCACTCATATCCAGCTTAGATGATATTTAGGTAAGACTCTGGACTTTAGGCTTTTGAGTTGATACTGAAAAGAGTTAAGACTTTGGGGGCTACTGGAATGAATTGAATGAATTTATCATGTAATAAGGGCAAAAATTTTGGAAGACCCGGGGCAAAATGCCCTGGTTCGAATGTGGTTCTTCCAAAGTTCAGGTGCTGACACTTAATGGCCAGTGTGCTGGTACTAAAAGGTGGAGCCTTTAAGAGGTGATTAGGCCACGAGGGCTCCTGCCTGGTGAATGGGGTAAGTAAGGCCCCCGTGAAAGATGCCTCACGCAGCTTCCGGCCCTTTGCTCTTCCTCCTTCCACCATGTGAGGACGCAGGAGCAAGGCACCATCTTGGGAGCAGAGAGCGGCCCTCAGCAGACAACTGAACCTGCATGAGCCTTGATCTTGCACTTTCAAGCCTCCAGAACTGTGAGCAAACAAATTTCTATTCTTTATAAATTACCTAGTCTCGGGTGTTTTGTTGTAGCAGCCTAAACTAAGACAGATGGGGAGAGATAATAAACAACTAAATGCACAATACCAATATGTAAAGCAAAATATCAAGTAGAGTAAGGGAAATTTCAGGAGTAGTGGTTGCTAATTCATGCAGAGGTGGTCAGAGACGTGGACCAGCTGACATTTGAAGAGAGTTCTGAAGGCGGTGCAAGGATGCCCTTTCTGAAGACCTTGGTAGAGTGACCACAGGGCCAGGTTTGCCTGGGACAGTCCCTGTACCCCCTGCTGTCTTGATACAGTTACCATATCACTCTCTTCTGCTGTCCAGCTGCCTATAGTTGGGAAACGCTGTTCCCAGCAAAGGAAACAAGACTGAAAATGGCGGTGCAGCGTGTTCAGTGAACAGCAGATAGACCACCTTGGCTGGAAGACAGTGTGTTAGGGGAAAATGTATATCTTCTTGGGTCAATTTTTCTAATTTATAACATGGTAAGAAATTCTTTTTTCTCAGAATTCAACAATTATGCTAACATACGACCAGGAGTTTCTTTAAAAACACTAATCATAGAAGGTCATCTTCCTTTCAGTCTGTTGGGGAAGAAAGTCTTCTTCAGACCAAGAGCCTATTTCTCTTGTTTGATAATTGACTGTTGTTTCTCCCTATCTTTTTATCCTTTAAGACTTAATATTATTTGTAACCTTGGTGTCATTTATTATAATTTTTTTAATTCAGCATATTACGGGGGTACAAATGTTTAGATTATGTATATCGTCCTTGCCCCATCTGAGTCAGAGCTTCAAGCATGTCCATCCCCACCATTTATTATTTCTATCTCATTTTATTTTGTCTGATTCTTTTTTCCAGAGAATCGTTTAACTTGATATTCCAGGTCACTGATTCAGTTCTCAGTCGTTAATGTCATCTCTTTCCACTTGCCTACAGAATGATTTGATTCAAAAATAATATAGTGTTTCCTCTGGAGTCTTTTAGATTATTCCAATTTACTCTTTAAAATATTCTTGATATTATTTTTGTAAAAATTGCCTTTGTCGTGAGTTTTTCTCCTGGCAGCCTGTGCTGGTTGTTTTGCTTCAGATTTCTCTCTCTGGCCACTGGGCACTCGGGTGCATTGATACTGCCCTCCGTCCTTTGCCTTCTCAGGTCTCTGTTCATATCCGGCAGTCAGGTGAGGCTGCAAGCGTCCCTCCAGAAGCAGCACACCTGTGGGGCAGAGGTAGGGAACAAGAGCCTCCAACCCTATGGGCCAGTGCTGTTTGTCTGTAAGCTGTCAGCCCTTTGCTAAGGCACCTGAAGCCCTTCTGCTCCCAGATGATGAGGAACTCCCAGGTGATAAGGTTATCGTTTCTTAGCCCTAAACACAGGGATCAATGTATCCCACCTGTGCAGTTTCTCCAATCATTCCACTAGGACACTAAAATGTCCCCCCATAATTTACCACTTGTCTCATCCATTTTCTTTTCCCTGTCACCAACTTCCTTTCCAAGGACTATTACTCTTGATGGATAGAATTACTTTTCCTGTCTTTGGGGGCTGTTTCTTAAATGGTGCCCATGATCTCTGCCTCTTGCTGTCTATGCCCTTGTATTAATATAATCCATTCTCCCCATTCCTTGAGAGTGGGATGGATCGAGAGACTGACTTTTAATGGATATAATAGGACAAAAGTGATAGACGTCACTTATGAGAGGTGACAAAGGACTGTGACTTCCATCTTGCTCACGCTCTCTCTGGCTCTTCTTGATTTGCTTATAAGCTGACAAGTTGTGAGCTGCCTATGGGGGTGGCAAGGAACTGAGGCCGGACTCGGGCCAATAGCCCACAAGAAACTGGATCCCGCTAACAACGATATCAGTGAACTCGGAAGTGGATCCTTCCCCTCTCTGCCTCCAGATGAGGTATTGACCTTGATGGCAGCCTCGTGAGAGACCCTGAGCCAGAGGACACAGGTCGCCATGCTCAATTCCTGACCCACAGAAACTGTGAGATAAATGCTGTTGTTTTAAGCCACTAAGGTTTGGGGTAATTCATTTGCAAAAATAAAAATAAAATGAATATATCACGAGTTACTATCCTATTTTATCTCCATCTTCTGTCCCAGAGCACCTATGCTCCTGGTGGATGGAATGTTCCCATGCGACTCACTCATTCGCATCTCCATGCCTGCCTTTTTTTTTTTTTTTAATTTCTGCATATTATGGGGGTACAAATGTTTAGGTTACATCGCCCTTGCCCCCCTGCCCCGAGTCAGAGCTTCAAGCGTGTCCATCCCCCAGATGGTGCGCGTCGCACTCATTATGTTTGTATATACCCATCCCTTCCTCCCCGCTCTCATCTGCCCAACGCCCGATACATGTTATTCCTATATGTGTACTTAGGTGTTGATCAGTGAAACCAATTTGCTGGTGAGTACATGTGGTGCTTATTTTTCCATTCCTCGGATACTTCACTTAGTAGAATGGGTTCCAGCTGTACCCTTGCCTGCCTTTATGCTGTTTTTACGACTGCCATCCTTTCCCCCCCAATCTGGCAAGCTATAAACATAAATTGAAACCAAGTCATTTATTTTCTGATCAAGTCGGCAAATTTCATTTCTCACATGTTGCATATACTTTTATTCTGCATTTCACA